>VWZG01007833.1:60168-78664 GCA_013396735.1 Grallaria varia
GGGGGGCACGGCGGCCGGGGGTGGGCCGGGGCGGCCCCGCGGGGTCGGGGTTTAGGGCAGGCCGCGGCGGGGGCCGGCGCTGAGGCGGCGCTGCCATAGCGGGCGTGCTGCGTCCCTGGGCAGCCTTGGTGACGGCAGCGTCCGGCGAGCGGGGCAGGCGATTCTGACCGTCAAAGCTGAGCACCTTAGGAGAGAAAAGGGTTTAATATTTACACAGATTAGAGACGCATTTATCCTCACTCTTCACTCCCGAATATAGCTTTTATTGATTTCATTTAAAAACTTATCAGTGGCACGCTTCCTGGCCTACACTTACTAAGTGATGCAGGCTCCTTCTGCAGCTGGAGTAAGAATCTGTTTCTTCCTTATAAATATATAACTTAGTACTGTGCCAGCCTCCAAGATTATTTAGTTTCTTTGGTTGCTTGTTTTGGATAGCCCAAATCTTTTCCTGCTTTTCTCTCTATCTGACTAAAAGTATGTTAGCTCATGTGGAGACTGGTCTTAAACAACCTTTGTGACCCGGCTGAAAAAGAAACCTGAGCTTCAGATGAGTTTGTCAAGAGATATTTTAAACTTTAAATTGTCCACAGTATCAGTTGAGCAAGGACACAGACAAGAGTCAGTCTTCAATTCTGGTTGTGTTTTGCAGTGATAAAGGAGATACGCAAGGCTACCAAGCTCGTGCAGTTTTACTGAGGTTAGTGAGTCCAAGAAGAGTTTAAAAATGCTAAAGAGTTTGCAGAAGAAAACCTTGATGACAATTTAATTTTATAAAGCTTCCAAAATTCGTGCTTATAGTTTCCGTAAAGTGCAATTAACGTTTGACTAATTCATCTTCATGTATTACAATGGTGCCATCTACTTAATTTTCAGTAAACTGATGTTGTTAAAGAACATATTATTAAAATAAGTTTCCAACCTAGAGTCCATACTGAACTGTCAGTAGCAGAAACTGGTTTGCTACAGCCTCAGTGCCTCTTAAAAATCTACAAGTGGATGTTGTCTTAACATAATTGGCAGGTGGATATGATCATGTCAAAGAAATGAACACATTTTAATGTCTAATTGGAATTCAGTGGTGGTTTTTTAAACTTCAGTTCTTCAGCTGTTAGACATTATCTTCTTTTGGGGAAGTGAATGCAGTTGCTAATTGTTTCTGAAAGTGAAATCAGACACCTCCAAATCAATATATAGGAGCTTCTGGAAGAATTGATATCCTGTCCAAATAGCTAAGACTTGTATTGACTATTCAGGATCTCAATTGTTCCTCCCTGCAGTAGGTTATAGATCTTGCCAAGCTCGATGGAACAGAGATGACACCAAGAGCAACCTGCTTTTCTGATTTTTAGGATGTGGAAAGCAAGGGTGTTACCACTGACCTTGACGCCAAAGTAGAAGTGTAACATCTTAATTATTAATAATAGTGATTCTCAAATAGTATAGCAATTTTACTTTTACCCTGCTCTCTGGATCCAAGTAATATTAGGTGGGTTTTTGTTAAATTTTGCAGTCTTTATAAGAGTTAACTAAAGCCTTCAAATAATTTTGTACATGACATTTTTGATGCTTTGTGTTCACTGGTGATAGTGACATTGGGTTTTTTGAGCAGTTGTGTTGCCCTCATCCTTCTGCTTTGTTCCCTAGTCATGCATTCCTCTCTTTTCCTGCAGAACCTTTAACTTCTACAATAAATACCTCTGCTTTTTAAAACCTCACTGCTGAGCCAGACACATCCAAATCCAAGTAAATTTATTAGGTTGTTGATCTCATCTCTACATTACCGCTGCTTTTGCACTGAGCCTTTAAGGTTCCTTCTACTGCAATGCGCCTTTAGAATGTTCACTCTGCTGTTATGGGATCCCTCACCTGATGTTTTGTACAGAAACGAAATACTCAAACTTTTAGCAGCACTTCTTATCAGTGTGAACAGGACAAGTGTTGTAAATATGACTTGTAGAAATGAGCTTGTAAGTCTTTAAAGTGATTGCTGAAGTAATAGAGGAAGCAAGATAATTTTTGAAGTTTAACAAAACTTCAGAAAATTGTGGAAAGCATAACCTTTTTTCTTGTCTTTTGGGATCTCATAATTATGAGAAGCAGACTGATACGTATCTTGAGCCACTAGTTTATTATACATGAAAGCTAGTGCCAGTTTGATACTTAGGACTTCCACAATTAGTAACATATCATTTTGCTATTTTACCTCTTTCTTCCTGATTCCCCTAATGCTTAATATGTTTCTCTGTTTTGTTCTTATTCACTGCTGGGAGTGAGGCTGGAAAACCAGTGTGACTTATGAATGGGGAGAGGCTGAAAAACAAGCTCTGATTGTATTTGATTTTTTTGTTTGGTTGATTGGTTTTTTGTGAAGTCTTTCCTCTTAGAGAAATAAGATGTGATACGTAAATAACACAGAACAGAATTGTTCTCTGCTAATTCTCAGTTCCTTTATCTCGGGCAGGGATAAACCGTCAGTCATTTTTCTAGACCAAAAGGGTGCCTCCGCCCCCTTTTTTTCCCCAGTTCTATGTGTATCACTGACTTGGCAATGAATTGAAAGCAAAGTTCTCACCTGTCAGGGTAAAGGCACATAGCTGTAAGCATATAGCTGTAGTTCCTTCTGTCTCTTAATTAGTTTATGACATGTTGACTGGGCTAGGCAGGAGTAGAAACAAATATTATGTCTTATTTGCTATAAAAAAAGTAAGGTGGTACTATAGTTGTTCTGAGCAGCAGGCATTTATCTCGGTTTCAGCTGTAAACTGTTATACTTCTTCAGGGGTTTCTGAGGGAAGCTGCAAGTGTCCAACCCACTTTACCTGTGATACAGCTACTAAAACAAGGGACGAAAAAGTATGCTCGAGCCTGGGAGTATCTGAAAATCCTCTGCTATTTTGCTGCCAGAGCAAAAGCACTATGCAGACAGTACTACCTTAATAAATCTGATTCTAGACTGACAGAAGTTAAGACAATTGCTTGACTTTCTTAGACAAGAAAACCAAATTAAACTGCTACTTCTTCTGTTCACAGAGATTTGAACCCTTGTGTTTTCAGGGAAAGAAAACTTGGGGAAAAACACCATGAGACTTCTCTGTGCTTCATTTTCTCTTACCATGGTTTGCTGGCTATGTGAAGGTACCTTGTCAAAAACAGATGCAAAGAAAGGTGCTACAAAAAATCTAGAAGTAAAGGTAAGAGAAATAACTGAAATACTTGTCTTATCTAATATGCCCGGTGATCTAACTGTACTTTGGTACACTCCACTTCTGTGTAAACAGTGTTAATGCACTTCCGTTGAAGCTTATGCTTACAAATAAGACTCTGAAACTCTCCTTCAGCTTTTTGAGATGTCACAAATGGTTCACTCTTTGAACCAATACGATGTAGACCTCTGGAGCTTTATTTCTCATGCAAACTGCAGAAGCAGGAAGTTTTTGTCCCTTCAGGAAACGTACTTCCATCCCTTTGGAAGGCGGGGTGGGGAACAGTAGTTTGGGCCAAGAGCACTGGGTTATTTACTGATGGAATGGAGCCTTGCCAATGGGAAGACGGTATTCTGATGGAGGAGTTTGAAGAGCTTTCTAACCGGCAGTTCAATTGCAGGCTGTTTTTGTCTGCTAAAACTATTTGTGGTGGTTTAGTTGATGCATCTTCCCCAAAGAAAGGTGTTCAAAACCTTGACCTTCAGTAACCACAACGCAGCATTCTCAGAGTGAAATAAAAGTTGTCTTCAAATTCTCGGTTAAGAACTCCTAACCCCTTTTTATTATTTTGGGCGTAACATGACAGAAAGCATTGGCTAGAGAGTAGAGCTGTCATGAATGATGTTCTTTAATCTTATCATATCTTGTTGTGTTTATTTGCTTTCTGCCTTCCAAACCAAGTAAGTTTACCAATAATAACAAATAATTTCTGAAGACTTTCATGTTTCAGTTTTACATCAAACTGCTCCGCATCACTTAAAAGTAGTGCTCAGAGTTTAATGAAGTGATTTGTTTTATTGTTGTTTTTAAAGTCTGTTACTACTGAAAGTAGCTGCTTATTATAATTGGTTCTGATAATTGTCTTCTCTCCACAGGTGCTGCATTCTGATAAAAATGTACAGGACAGGGGACTGGTAGTTGTGAATCCAAAAGCAAAGGATATTATACAGGAACATAGAAGTTATTGCTCCAAGACGATGAAGGAAAAACATTTCTCAGGAAACGTTCTGGGATATATTACTCCTGTAAGTTGATAAAATGAATAAAATTTGTGCTTTGAATGAGTATGCAGCAGATTGTGCTAACCTACAAGCTTGCATCCCTGCTTTGAAAGCATATTTCTAATAATGGGAGCTGCTGGTCAAACACAATCAAATAGCCAGAGGATTGTTTGAGAGCTGACTTGGGGTTTCAGTGGTCCCAAACCCTTGCTCTTTCATCTGTCTCTTGGAGGATATCTAGGTCATATTGTTTTTCTTCTCACTGTTGTTGAGGAATACATTCAGTGCTGATGGCTGGATGTGCAGCTGCAGTGTGAACTGCTGGTTGTGTCCTGGGTGCAGGCAAGTGATGGGAGCCCTAGGCAAGAGGCTGTGAACTGGTGCCAACACTTTGCATCATAAAGAGAACAGGGACTTGTGGCACCCAGGTGAGCTGGCACTCATGTACAGCAGGAGCTGATGACTCAGCAGGGAGACCCTGGACTATCACAGGCATAGACTGTGAGGGTACAAAATCCTGGGAATTCCTTTGTTGGGGGTCCCACCACAGTTAAATGTCTTCAAGGATCCAGACGTCTGAGATTCTGTTGTGGGAAGCTCAGGGCTGGGCTGGTAGGGAAACTTGTCTAACACTGAATGTGGGGTGTGCAGGGAGTCAAGGGGGACACTCCTTGGGGTACTAGAACGACCCAATGTGAAGGGGCTTCAGTCCCAGCAGTGAAAATCTGGAGTGATGGAAGTATGACTGCCAGAGTGGCTCCTGGATGGCCAGGCAGCAAAGTTTCCTTGGCACTGGTTATAACAGCAATGATAATATTCTCTTGTGGTGGATGAGGCAGGTGAAGTTGCAGTGAAGTCAGAATAGGAGGCCTGCTAAGTGTCCTCACACTGCAGCTGGCAACTTGAACCTTCTAAATCAATAGTAACAACTATATGCTGCTATCGAACTCTTGCTATCATGTCTTACTATTATTTGAAACAGTCTGTCTTGAATAATAAGTGTTTCATCTTTTTGTTTAGAGGATGGTTTTTGCTTGTTTCATTCTTACACTGCTCAAAAGACAAATAGGTGCCCTACAAATTTTCAACTTTCTCAGGTTCTCTAGAACATAAATGTAGAGTCTGTAAATGCGAAATTGTGTTGGAACCTACATGCAAGTTCTTGTAGTTAAGAATTAACACAACTTAAATCATGCCTTTCTTGTAGATACCAGAGTTTTCTTATTTAAATAAAAATAGTAACCTGGAAGATTTCCTCAAATTAACAAATAGGGATCTAGCAGGTGATTACGTTTGTGTTAGAATTTCTACTGGTCAAAAGTAAAGTCTTGCTCCTGAGTCTCCACTTTTTTTTTCTCCTTTGTTTTGCAAGTGGAACAACCATGGCTATGACATTGCTAAAATGTTTGGAAACAAGTTTACACTAATCTCACCAGTTTGGTTGCAAGTGAAAAGGAGAGGGAAGGAAATGTTCCAGTTCACTGGGCTCCACGATGCTGATAAAGGTATATTTTCTTTGAATATGAATTGCAGACTAGGTAGCTTTGGCATGTGGATTTTGCGGGCTCTGACACATGGTGAAGTACTATTATCTGTTCAGTTTCTTTGGGAGTTTTTTTCAGAATGACCTTCTTCCAATTCCCACCTGCTACCACATGTAGATCTAGTTTATCTGTCAAAAAAGTAAGTGGAAAGATTGGCTTTTCCACCAGGCTGTCTACAAAGCCCCTCTTAAAAAAGTAAAGGGACAGAGTAGAGGCAGAAATAGTCTTTGGTGTGCAATTGTTTACCTGTTGTGGGTTTTGTTTTTTCCTTTGCAAAAACCTTTAGGTGAATTTGTTTTGGAAATGGAAGATAAATTTAATTTGATTATAATTTGTTCCTTCATTGTCAAGAAATTGGCAGCAAGTTCAAATTTCAGCTAGTACGTACTGGATTACGGTTTTGAATTTGACTGAATGTGGAATTTCATTTGAAACAGCTATGATTCTTACCATGTTGGTGCCTACTAGCAAATTCATCCTAATACAATGGCTGCCAAGAGAAGCGGATGGGGCACTTTAAAATACCATCTTAAAAAATCCCCCCATCGCTCCCAGGTGACACTTGGTGACTACAAGTTCCGAGTAGGCAGTAAGGTAGTTTCCATAGTGAGGCAGAACTAAGCAGCAGGAAGGGGCTGGGAAGGCACTATTGTAAGACTGTAGTAAATGCTAGTTGTGCTGTGGTGCAGTTTAATAACTTTGAATTCTGTGCATCAGAGAATGTTTTTGTCTGTGTTGATTGTGAAATAGTGGCAGGAAGGTACATATTAAGAATCTATGCTACTTTATTTGAACAATGCTTGAAAATATGTCGTCACTATCAACATCATGTGTTGTCTAATACTGTTTGACAGGCTGGATGAAAGATGTCAGAAAAACCTCCAAAACCATCAAAATAGGTGAGCCTGTGGTTTGTGTTTGTTTCTTTGCTTGCTTTTTTACCTTCTTTAATTGCCAGCAGAGCAAAAGAAGGCTTTCTTCCAGGTGTGTATGGGAGGAAGGGAGGACACCTTAGCACAGTTGTATGAAGGAAGATGTCTGAGAATGAAAATAAAAGCAGTTAACTATAGATAACTGGAGTGTTGACCCTCTTGGTGCCTTAATGTTTTATCTTAACCTTTTGTCTGTGGATAAGTCTTGGTTCACAGGGTCCTCGCTGGAGGCATACTCAGTACGTAACATTGAATGCCTCCCTGGTCAAAGCAGTCTTCAAACTTGTTGCTCAGGGTTCTGTGTAGTTAAAAAAAATAAAACAACTCTGAGTCAATCTGACTTTCCTGCCTGATAGTAGAAAAGTCCTGCTTTGTCTCTTCTTCCTTTAAAGCTGGGAATTCATGGGGTGTGCTGCTGTGTGTGTCTTTACTATAGAGATTCTACTGTGCCAGACTTCTTACATTTGTCTATAGCAAGAATTCTGTGGAACTGTGAAATGCTTCTTGATTCAGAAGGGAGTATAGAGTTTGAAATGCACGACAAAAATTAAATGCTCAGTCAGATACTTAAAGGTACTTCAGATGCCAGAGGATAGAGCCTTTGAAATCTCTCTATACCCTTCTAGAATACTCTTTTACTGCCTGGTTAGTTAGAATGGGCTTAGACAGAGCTCCAAAAGAGTTGTTGCGTTTTCCAGTGGGCATGATTATTGACTATTCCAATAACAATTTTCCTGACTGTGTTTTTAATGTTTTGTGTTTTTTGAAAAAGAAATTATATGAGCTCAAGTACCTGCTTTTTCCAAAATTTAAAACTTGTTATAGGGCTTTGATATGACTAGAAGTAGTAATACAGGACTGTGTACAAAAGAATAAATTAGAGTTTGAGATGAACTTTTCTGCCTTGGTATTGTGGTGGAAGAGGTGTACAACTTACACATTGCTGTCTCATGTTGGTGCTGTTTTAAGACTCTACTTCGGGCCCTAGGTGGTACTTCAATTAAAATAATTAAATCAGATGAAGGTATCTTTTCTTAAAACTTGCAGAAGTGTGACCTTTATCTAAACTTAAAATGAAGAAGAATGTTCTAGTGTCAATTTATCTATGCTGCTGAAGTTGGTCAGAAAGAGCAATGATCTTAGTCATGTGATATGATGTTTCATGGTATCTCTGCTTGTATCTGCTGTATTCTGTTTCTTCAGAAATATTCCAGTGTAGATAACAAATTCTTAATTTTCACCGCTGATTGATGACTTTCCTTGGTAGTGCCTCGAATTTTGTTTGATGGCTGGACTTATCAGGACTTTGAAAGTGTTTTTGCCAGTGAAGATGAGATAGAGGAGCTTTCCAAGAACATGGTTCTGCTAGCCAAGGTGAAAAGACTTTTTATGATACTTATAAAGTAATATGAGATGATATTTGATTCCTTTTGTAATGTGTGGTTTCTCATTTCTAGTGATTTATATTCTACAAAATAAACTTCTGCTCAAAACAATATTGTGGCAGGATTCTTAATAGTGTGTTCTAATATGTGTCCATTTCCTATAAATATGAAGTATAGCAACCTTTAAGTGCAGTTAACTACAAGTCTAACATGAGTCTGCATAAGCCTAATCAACATAACCTTATGAAGTTTTTGTTGGCAGCTGCAATGGTGACTTTTGCCTGCTATAAATTGCTTTCTTTTACATTTTTATTAAAAATATCATTATTAAGCAGGGGCTAAACTACTTAGTGGAATTTTCCAATAGGCATAAAGAGGATCATGGGTGCAATGAATGCTGTTTTCTGTGCAGGAGTACATTCAGGCTCAGTGGCTAAGGACCCACTTTTAATGCCAAGAATAAGTCACTGGATATCTGTTACTGAATAGTTTTGCTCAGGTCTGATAAACCAGTTTCCTCAAAATATTAAGAGGCTGGGGAGAGGAGAAGAAGAATTCCTTTAAGGAGTCATTACTGTTTGCTAAGTTTTTCTGTGCAGCCCATTATCTAATGGCTTTAGAGCTAGGCATGTGTGGGACTAGGCAAGTTGCACCTAAAAGACATTCAGCTTTAGTGGCTGATTCATGACAGCCTACCTAATTATTGTCATAATAAGATTTCTCACTTTGTACATAATGTAAAGCAATCTTACTGTGCTCTAGAGGAAGATGGATGTGGAGCTAAACTAAGTAGTTTCTTAAAATTTGTAACCAATACATTAATTTCAGGTCCTCAATAACAATTGACCTCTTAAGGGGATCAGCTCAAGTACAATAGTATCCTTGATCATGCTTAGCACAAATTATCACAAGTGAGGTTGATTATGGGAAATATTTGGAGTCATGTCTATACCAAATTAGCATTTACATCTTTAGTCTCAGAAGCTAATGAGATTTTTTTTCCCCCCCAATATACAAGTAAACCTGTGTCAAATGATTTGCTTAACAACCGTCTTTCATTAATGTCTGAATTTTCCCAATCCAATATTGGTTTATTCTGTAAGAGGAGAACTAATGGGTAACTAACTGAGATTTTCAACTTTTGCATGTTCCTTAAAGAATTTGTGTTTCTCTTGCACTTCTTCATGAAGTGCTGCATTAATGGTGAAGCTGATGTAAGAATATAAAACACGATCACTTTGTTAATAGTACAAGAAAACCTACAGTAACTCTGTGCTTTGTTACTGTATTATCATATCTGATAGAATAATCATGGATAAGGAATGTCATTAACCATATATTGTTGTCAATTCCCTTTATTTAGAATGAAAACTTTGATGGTTTTGTAATTGAAGTTTGGAGTCAGCTGGGAAATCAAAAGCCAATGTGAGTATAAGTCTCCAGGATGCAATTCCTAAAAATCTTTCAAAGCATCTTTTGAATTTATCCATGTTGAATTGATCTTTATAAATAGATACACTTCTTTCTAGAGCAATTAAAGATTGTTCTGCAGAACAACTGAAGATTGTTCTACTTAGAATGAAATAGAAGAGTTTACTCTGCTCTACATGCACTCAAAGTTTACATAATCTTCATGGTGGACTTAGCAGGGCACATTAGCCTTTCATATTTGAGTTCTGCATGATGTTACTGTTGTACAAGGGTGGAGAGGGTCCCTCAGTTGGGCACTCACATGTTGCCACTGGCCTTTACCATAACATTTGTTGGTTTGGGTTACTGGGTGAAGCTTGGAAGTGTGCGATGCTTTCAAGGCCACCAAATCCACATTGATAGGAAACCCTTATATAGAGACCTTTTAGACATACTGAAATTAAAAACAAAATCGCCAACCTGAAGTAAATCTACGGAGTAATTGGTTTCCAGCTCTTGTGAGCCCAGTATATTTTTAACTTTGGTGTAGTTGATCTACCTTTTAGTAACTCTGCTATGACGTTTCAGTGAGTCTGCACTTATTGTAGCTCCTAAAACTAGAGGGCTTATCTATATTAAACTGCTTCCTGACATATAATGAGGAAAAACCCCTTAGCTGTTTAAACAACTTGGACAGAGTCAAGGTAAAGCAAGCTACATACTTCTGCTCCATGAGGAAAAGGCAGAATATGTGGTGAAATGAATGATTCAGTGAAGCAATCCAAAGGTTTTGTGTAGTTTCTTAGGAAATTCAGGTATCCATTTCCCTAAAGTGCAGTATTTTTACCAGACCTCTGTTGCTTAAAATGTCTGCTTAAAGACAGCTGCCCAGAATGCAGACTTCATTATAGAAGACTTTCACCTTTCAAGAGTAGTTACTTTGTTATTCTGTTTAGGGCAAATCTTGCTGACTGATGGCCTATAATAGTTACTTCTCAAACTGAGCATGCTGTTAACAGTGCTACCTTTTCCCTATAAAATTAACAATTGGGAACAATAAAATGAAACTGCAGAATCCTCATAGCTTTACTGGAGCTCCATCAATTGCACTGAAATGAGTAGTCCTTAAACTAGATGCTCTTGCTCGTAATTAGATAATTTGCCAGGTTGTTCCTAAGAGCTGATCTCTATGCTGAGCTCTGAACCTATTGCAGTGTCTTAATGAGACAGCCAAGAAGGTGATTTAAGCAATTAGTAACTGCCAGCCAGAAGCTGGGTGTAGTGGTCATTTTGTCTACCATGCTTATTGTATTTCACTAAAATTGATGCTTTTCCTGTTAGTTAATTTAACCCAGATGTAAGACAGACTGTGTAACTGATTTTGACTCACTGAAGATCATTTTAAGCGCACTTTAGGCATGAAAGTGCTGTATTGCAAATGACACACATAAGCAAAGCATACTTTTCTATTAGCTCCAGGGTGAGATTATTTGTGGCATGGTAAAAATGTTGCTCTCTGTCAGGAGTAATACTGATTTAAAACAGTGGGTTTTGTCCCATCTTGTGTTATAGAAACTGTTTGTACTAGAGGAGGTACTGCTGTTTAGTTGCTTTAGCCTTCAGTTCCTGAATGTTATTTAGGTGAAGCACCTCTTACAATATTCACTGTCTGTCTGTTATTGATAGAAAAGATTGGAATGTATTTTCCATAACTTCAGAGAAGGAGAGAGTTATACAGTAGAATGGTAACTGCATTCTTTGCTCTGAGTCAGTAACGTTTGATCGTATGTGGCCACCTGTGAACATCACTGTAGGATTATCCTAACTTAAAATGGGTAAGATTGTGTGACACAAAAGCATAAGTAGGAACAGAAGTTAGGAACTGCGAATTTTCCTCCATTTCAAGACCAGTTTTGATTTAAGTGCTTCATTGTAAACTCATCTGTGGGTTTTTCCTCAATTTATTGCCACTTTTCTAGAAACAGTGTTTAAGCTGCATAATGCCTTGGGTTGGGCTTGCCTCTTCAGAGAGAGGCATTCAGAGTAAGGCCAATGTAGAGAGAAAGCTGAAGCTAGGCTTGTGTGTGCATTAACAACTGTTTTGTGAAAGTAGGAGAAATTGCATCATTACATGGAAATTTTGTGTCATGATGCTTCTAAGCTATGGGACCAGTATTTTAATTTTGAGCTTAAGTCTGTTTGCCTATTGCTAGCTTTAATACTGAATCACTTGGCTATGCAATGCCCCAGACGTCTTCCCTATCAGTATTGTTTGGAGCTGCTTTGAATAGGTCTTAAGAGGCAGAATTAAGTGAACTTAGCGCCTTGGCAAGCCTGTGTTTTTATGGCACTTTGAGTGCTGTTACTTTGCGATCCGTTAATTTTCTTCTGAGTAGCAGAGCAGAGTTATTTCTGATAAACGGGTAAGAACGGGTGATGTCTTGCTTCTCTTGTCACTGTTGAAAGAGTTGGAACAGCCCAATGCCCCCTTTAGCCCACAGAGTGGCAGTATTGTAACGTGATTCATACCTGATTTTCCTTCAGGTGACAAACATCAGCAGTAAACCACTTTCTTAAGCTTGGAAGGCTGGGGTTTAGTTCACAGGTAGGTGTCAGCACAGAGATGAACCCTAATCCTTCAGAGATGTGAAATGTTCCTGCAACAGTATTTGTGTATGCTCCAAATAAAGCATCTGTCTTAATTGTTAGGTACAGTGTAGGCTTTGCTGATTCAGATCCTTCAAGGTCAAGCATCTGAAAGTAGCTTAACCTGTTTCTAGGTGAAGGGACAAAAGATCATAATAATGCTCCTAGGAACAGATAGTTTGCCTTCAAATATGTTCAGAGCAGTCTGACAATGTAAGGAGGCCTGCCTATGTAATACAGTTTATTCATACTACTTAAAATGAACATGTTTTAGTTTAAAAATAAAAGAAAAAAATCAGATTTTTTTCCTGAAATACAAGGAATAGTCTCACATAAGCACTTAGCAACAGGTTATTGAAACTCAGCGCAGGTGCATAAAATATATGGGAATATATTGCAGCTGCCCACTTGCCTTATGAAATGTTAGAGCTGTGGTGTGGGTCTAAGGAAAAATACTTGATAGAGAATCACTGTGGTTTTCATTTCTCAAAATCTAAAGTAAGTGGACACCTAGCTATTAAATTAATAAAATAGCACTTTATGTTTCTGTGTATCTCATATATCTGTGTTGAGGGGAAAGCTATGGAAATCATTCCTGTCATATTTTTAACAGTGTTGTGGAAAAGATCCATGATCCTGTCCAATGCACTGCCTTAGTGGTGTGGGAACACTTAATATAGCAAGGTTTCTATATCTATATCTTTAAAATTACTAGAAAGGAGGATTTGCTCGTGGAACTTTTGTGTCTGATATGGTGTTCCAGCTACTAAATCAATATCCACTCTCTAAAGACAATGTGCAGTGAGACTTTTTAGCAGAGCACACCTCAAAGTAGGTGAGTCTGCAAAAAGAAACTGAAAACCTGCAAATTAGTGTCCTAACTCACTAAAAAATTGGGTTGTGATTTAAATACTACTTCATATAGCAGAAAGCTGGCTTATTTGCAGCTGAAGCTCTCTTCTCAATCGACCTCAGCTGAGCAAGTGTCCCCATGAGATACCCATTTTAGTAGCTGAACTTGAATATAGGATAGACATCTTCATAATGTATGCTCTCCCTGTTGTCTTGATGCTGGGGCTTGAAACACTGAATTGCCTAAAGACTTTGTGACAATTAAATCCTGTAAGTATCTTCATGTAACAAGGCAACAGTGTTAGCTCTTCTGTAACACATAAATTCTATGACCTGACTATTTAAGAACCTGTGATCACTGAGCATTTTTTAAAATGAAGTAAATTAAGATACTCCTCTGTCAGCCCTTTGCACGTTTCTAGAAAATCTTTTTTTTTTTGGGTATTCCAGCTTTAGAAATGAGTGAAAATTCTTCTTTCAAGGCCCAAGGAATTATCTTAAATGGACCTTCAGTTTCCTGTTTATTCTAGTTGCTTTTACAGATGAGGTAAAATGTTGCTAAGAAGTTATGTTGCTGGCATCCACTAAGACATAAAATTCTGTAGTTTCAGTCTCACTGTGAGTCTTCTGGTTTATGTCTTTTTAAGCAGAACTAACTTAGTCTGGTTTGTTTTTTTCCAAGAATAAAAATTTTTCCAGTCCTTCTGATTTGGGCTTGGAATTATTCTGTAGTGCTCAGCAGACTAAAGTCTTAAATTATATCAATCTTTTGTACTGCTTTCTTTTGAATTTAAATGTTGATTTTACCAACAGTATCAATTTTTATAAGAGAATTATGTGCCTAAATATAGCTGCCTGGTTTTCTGTGAGATACCCCCAGCAGCCTCCTCTCTGGCTATGCATGCAGAATCCTCGATGCCTGGAGTCTTACACAACAACCCTGTATGCACGCTTTGTATCCTTTCAGATATCTAGAACAGCATTAGGTTCTTCTATTTAGATTTTTAGATTCAGAAATACCACCTGTTCTGTCTGAAAAACCTGAATTGTCTTGATATTTGTGTGTGAACCTGTTTTGGGGGCTTTATACTGACCAATTCAGGCTCTTGTAGGCATCTAATACAGATGCTTTGAAATACCCGCTATAGCACTGGTACTTCTTCACTGTGATTTCTGGGAATAGAATTATTAATATACAAATTACAGGGACATCAAATTTAATAAGAGATGAAGGACTGCATCTAACTGATGCTGTATCCTGTCATACTAGCAATTTTTGCACAGTGAAAAAGCATTCAGCTACCCAGTTTTTACCCCAACATATAGAAAATCAATCTCCTAATAAAAATCTAAATGAGCCCAGATATCCTATGCAAATACCTCAATTCTAATGTGTTTTGCTGCTTCTTAGAGTTTAAACTTTCTTCTTAATTAAATAACTGGGTTTTTAAATAAAATTTTCTTGCCTGATTTGCAATAAAGTATTCCAAGTTATTCCTCCTGTGGCATTTAAGTTGAGATATGTACATGGCAGAAATATTGAGACCTGAGCAAGCACAGGTTCTTCTGCTTATTTAGTTAACAGCTGGACAGGAGCATGTCTCACTTGCTAATCTCAGTAGTGGGTTTACCAAGTGGTTGGGTTTTTTTTCCCCTCCAGACCTGGGTATGTTGTGAAAAAGACATAAATGTATCCATCAGAATCTCACAGCCTACATAAAAATGCACACGATATTCTGATCAGTCCAGCATTAGTTGACAGATGGCACTGCCATCACACAGAATCAATCTGAAAAACGTAATTTTTTGTCACTACATGCTGCAGGTACTTGGTATCATGCAGAAGATGACCTTCAGACATCTTATTAACGTTTGTAGGAGTATAGGAGGAAAAAGATCTTCTGGCAGTTTTATCCTTCATGTTAGTCCCTGAAAAGTTAATCTATTAATCAAAGATTTTCCGTAATTCACTCCAGTTTCTTGGTATTAACTAGGCAATGAAATGGCAGAGAAGGGCAAATTCTTCTTCAAGTAGACAGCTTTATTTTGTCCAATTTTCTTGACAGGGCCATAAATTTTAGGGAGTACTGACTACCAACTTGTGCAGAAAGGTGACTGAAGTTGGAAATTATGGGATTCTGTAGGGCCATGCAACTGAAAGGAAGGATATAACAGCCTTACATGTCTTCGCAAGGCTTTTCAGATGCATCTACAGCCCATTCTTGTGCACTGAAGCAAACTGCACTACAAAATGTCCGAAACACAATAGACCAGCAAAGCTGGAAAAAGCAATTTCTGTAAAAATAAGCTTCCCACAAGCTTTGTGTGATAAAAATTCAGAGCTCTGCATACTTTCTAGGGGACAAGATACTTTGGAATCATGGACACTTGGAAAATTGACCTACCAAATGGTAGGGACAAGAGAAGGCCTAAAATAGCAGGAATGAAGGAGCCCTTAATTAACTCAAGATAGAATCTTCAGGCTGACAATATTTTAGTAGCTGCTTTGAAGTTAGACTTGACTATGGTGAAGTCTCTGGTAAACATTTAATGAAGCTTTTTTAGAAAGATTGATTCTATTCATATTTCCCTGTACCTCATTATAATGTTTAAAATGTCAGTAGCTTTTCTTTCAAAATTACCAATGGTAACTTTGGAGAATGTTGTGTTTAAACCACTGGAAAGTACTGTTGGGACACAGTAAAGTTTTAATTTATAGCACAATAGATGAACATTCTGCTATTGCTCTTTGAGGGAGAGGGGAAGACTGCACATTTGCTTTATGTGATCTGTCTTGTCTGACACATGGAAGTTAGCCTAAATTAAGTCTTTAATCATTAATCCTGTCTGATTTGCTAAAAAGCTTTCAGGGCCCAGAGACCTGGCTTGACAGGTTAGTGAGCCGGTATTAATTTGTGTTTCTTGAGCAAAAAACTCCAGTTGTCCATCTACCCCTTTTCTTCTTGACCTCCTCATCATGAAGGTAATTATTTTTTAGCCAGATTGATACTGCTTGAATTTGGTGGTGGAAGTGACTGTTCAGATATAGTTTATCTTAAAGTCCTGAGTGCACCAACAATCCAAACTGCACTCCTGCCCCTTTATCAGGCCACAAATCTCTGTCCTGTGTTTAAGTTGCAGGTTATAGTTCTGCACTGTATGTCTTTCTAGTTTCAAAATATGACTGCTTTTGTGTGGTCACTGTTCTTATGGGGATATCACTACCTTTTTGGATCAGTTTTTGCCTCTGCTGGCTAAATACCCATGTCTGACATTCCTGAGGAAAACCAAAACTTTGAAATTAATATTCCCTTGAATTTTTGTTTTTCTTTGTATTTGGTTCAAAATAATCTCAACTAATTTTCTTCTTATGCTTCAAAGCATTGCTATCTGGAATGCAGACTTTCAGGAGCTGAGGCAGATATGTGAAGATGCAGAACGGGAGTGAGGGTATTAGCCTTATTTCTGAATGAAAAAGAAAACTATATTATCTTGTCCTGTACCTATGCTAGGCTTCTTTGTCCTATTAAATTTAAAGTCAGCAAGTGTTTTGCATGGTATAGAGTTCTCAAAGTTCCTACAGCTAACAAAGGCAGCCAGGCAGAGAAGGCAGCACTGTAGAATAGTCTCAATGCCAGAAGAATTTGATTCCTTTGGTCAAATTTCTCTTACATGTAGCATCTCTGACATCTAATACAAGTTACAGTCATACTGTAGTTTGGGCATAGTTAGTTAAAAAGGTCACTAATCTGTGAGGCTAAAATCAGTGGGAAAACTTTGGCTGGTTTTAGTACTGATGATAGTTTTTGATAACATTGTGTCATGTAGGAGTTGTGATGTGTATGTTGGTGTCAATAAATGTCTGCTTAGTTTTGTGTTATAATTTCTTTATGTGTTCCTATGGAAAAGGATTCTTCTTTGCGGTAATTGTTTTGTCTGAATAGTGACACTCTTAATGTGAAAGGCATGTGATAAAGTAACAGGAGGGAAAGCTGTTACTTTTCCAGAGAAAGAATGGTAGAAATACATTTAGCAGACAGATCAAAGGCTGATTCCTCTAATCTCATGTCTTCCCCTGGAAGAGAAATATAGGTGGCAGTGTGACAATTCATTGTTAAAGGTTATTCAGCACAGCCAGCTCTCAAATTGTAAGCACAAAATACTGCTGGCATTGGGAAAGGGATAAAACTTGCTTTGTTTGTTTGCCAGGATTTTGAGAGCAATGGCTTTTGTAGGCGTTAGGAAGTTTTCATCAGGCATCAAATAATTTCAGGGAAAATGAAAATACTTGGTTATCATTGGATACTATCTACATTGTGTAAGTCAAACATAATTACTGTGATGGATAATTATATTGGTAGAGCAATTATTTCAGAACAGTGGCTCTATGATAATACTGCCTTGAAAGGCATGACAATACCAAGATGTTGTTTGTGGGAGTTCAGGTCTAATCCAGTTTAAGTGAAGCAAACAGCTTGGATGATGGCTTTTGTGTATTCTGCCTTTCATGCTTAAGTGCTTTTAGCCCCTTGGAATGGGTTGTGAAGTTGTTTTCTAGTCCATTCAGCTTTAAGCAGATATGGAGTTCTGTAGTACTATCATCTGTCTGACTGTGTTTGTGGATCCCGCCAGCCCGGAAGTAAATAAGAAAATCGACCTTGTTCTGAAAAATTAAATTACTTGAGAAAGACACTCAGAAGGGCCATATTTTAGTGCAAATTTAAGGTAATACTGGACTCCTCTTAACATAGCAGTAAACATTTTTTTAGTTTGTTTCTGCAGTCTGTCTCTGAAAGATTTTTTTATTTACATCACCCTTCAAATTAGGAGTGCTAGAAACATTTGCATAAGAATTTTTATTTTCCTAATGAAGTGTCCAAAATATGAATATGAAAATCAGCTCTGTGAAAGTCTTTATTTAAATTATGCATATGGAAGGTGATACTTCCAGATATTACATCATCAAACATGCATGTTGTAGATATACAATAATGTACTGAGAAACAAAAGGATTATTTATACAGAAGAAATAAATAAAGCAGAAGAAACGTTTCTAAACACAGGCCTCAGAAATATCCCTTTGTAGTGGGTTGACCCTGGCCGGATTCCATGGACTCATTAAATCCCTTTCTGCAACTAGGCAGAAGGGAAAGGGGTCATCCACCCACCACATTTATGGGCAAACACAGACTCAAAGTGAGATAATACCTAAAATTTATTACTAACAGGATAAAAGCTAAGCTAAATAGTGAGAAAAAAAAAAGTCTTAAAACACACCACACACCCACACTTTTCCCCCACCCCTCCTTTGGGCCATGGAGGGTTGCAGTCGGTTGCAGTTGCTGCTGCTTGCGATGTGAGTTCCCCCACCCCTCAGGGTCACTCATCCATGGGGTGCAGTAAAGGTTGAGTCCCTGCACCCCAATGGGCCTCCATGGGTTGCAGAGGGACATTCTGCTTCACCACGGTTTACAGGGGACCACAACTGAGTCCATCCCCTGCTCCGTGGGGTCCCTCCCA
>VWZG01007833.1:83158-245288 GCA_013396735.1 Grallaria varia
GCAAATCCAGACATTTAGGCATTTTAGAGCTTTTCACAGCATCAACTACAGTCAGTTGTGCTGGCATGATCAAGAGTTCGGAATGTCTGGAAAGCTGATTAGGAGGCAGGAATCTCACTAGCAAGCTTTACTGTGACAGACAATGCATGTAGGGCTCCCAAAGTGGCAAACAGAGATTGGGATTGCATTTTTATCCACTTGATGTCCAGGACTTGCATGATTTTCCTGCAAATGTAAGTGATTTATAAGAGAGAGGAGCAGCAGGAGCCAAAGCTATGCTTTACAAAGTGTGTGTGTGCGTTACACTGTACCTCTCCCGTGGGATTGAAGACTTGCAGTTGTGTATGTCTGAAGAGAGTTGCTAGGATTGCAGTGGTATGTAAGTGGTTGCTAGAGCAGATGGTTTGCTGAAGACTTCCAGCCTGTCTTTTAACAGATTGTCTCAAAATGTTATAATTTTACTGCTTTTAACATGCATGGGTGTTGATGCATATATAAACTATGAGTACCATTTCTAAAAGGGAAATGGGTAGCCAGGCTTATTTAGCCCATTGGTAATGTTGAATAACTTCATTGGTCCTACTAATCCTGGACTTGATTAAATTCTTGCCTTAAATATATGCACTTCAGTGATTTATTGTGCTATTGGTGAAAGTGGTGTGGGTGTTTTTGTACTGACTTCACAAGCTTCTTTCCAAATATGATAGCTGTGCTGGAGTGAACTACCTTTATACATAAATATGCATATGGATAAATATGTTGGGGAAAAAATTATGGCAAATGGGCCTTGGGATTTGGCTCCACCTGTTCTCTTAAACCACAGGGATTGGGTTGGTTATTTTGTTTCTCTATGCTTACATTCTTTATAATACTAGGGATGCATTTTCAAAGGCAAAAAGCAAGACTTTGAATTTAACTCTTTTCTGTCTGCAAGTAAGTTGAATTTCATCTGACTAGATTGTTGCATATTTTTGTCCAGGTTCAGCAACCATTTTATCCATTGTTGTTCCCAGTTACTGTGAATAAAACAGTGAGTAAAGAAAATGAAGTTTATTTACATAAACTATCATCAAAAAGAGGACCAGTAATACTCCTGTTTCTTGTTGTCCTGAGAAAGAGCAAAGGCAGACAAAAAATTCGTGGGAGCTGTTAGTAAGGTCATCTTCACAGGGATTCTCAATCTGTCCATGGCTGCATAACCATGGCCTTTCTGGCATTTGTAGCTTATTACAGACTTTAGACATGATATAAATATGTTAAGGTTAGCTTGGTGTACACTGTCATCAAGAGCTGTTAGTTTTGCTGAACACTGTGTTAAATAACTCCATATTTACAGACGGGTTGTTTGTTAGTGGTCACTTTCCTTGGACTTTTATTGGCCCCTGAAGTATATTCCTTTGCACAAAGTGGCAATAAAAATGGCATTGGTTGTGCCACTTCATAATATAATACTGTGCAAAACTTACATTTTGATGGTTAGGATATGCATCAGGCAGTTTGTCCTATGTGATGGATATCCTTTTAAAACACCTGTCTTCAGGTTACAAGACAGTAACCACTTCTTGAACAACAGAGGATTCTTTATCTCTTGATGTTGTATGGAATCTGTAAATGAGAAAAAGTAAAACCTGAAGTAAATAAGTAAATTCAGTTGCTGAGGTGGGAGGCTACACTGTTGACATGATCTGTGGTGGAGCACTCCAGCGTGGTGCCCGGGCAGATTTCCTGAATAGGACAAACCTCAAGGAACTCCAGGAGAAGGTGAATAGGTTAAGGAGTGTCCAGGAGTCCCAGAGAGAAATAGATTACGGGAATCATGCCGTACCTTCCCTGGGAGAGGCCTGGAGGGCAAACAGGGCATGTGATACAGAAGATTCTCTGTCATCTTTCCGCCTGATTGAACATGGTAACTTAAGTGATAGAGGGCAATGGCAACAAGTTCCTGCCTGGTGCAGCTGTTGGGTCTCCTCTGTGATTACCCCACCTTCTCAGGTGTCCTGGTATAAGAGTTTCAAGGCTCTGCAAGTGGAACTGAACAATGATAGGATGATGATTCATCTAGGTTAAAAAAGACACCAAGGCTAACTTGGCATATGCCCTGCATCAAAACCTCTTCCATAAAGAACAAAAGCTGAGTTATTGTCATAGAAGACCTTTTAACCAGGCCCACTTCTTAGGGAAGTATTCTGCCACCCTGGGGCCTGGGCTTATTATTATCCATTATTGATTTTTCATGTAGGCAGCAATGAAGTTGTAATAAGAAGTCCAAGGACAATTAAAGGAGAACTCAGGGCCTTGGGGTGACTGGCTAAAGGATCAGGAGCACAATTAGTGTTCTCCTTTATCCTTCCTGGAATCTGGAAGACAGGGGGAGCAGAATGGAACCCAAATAATCCAAGAAGAAATGGTTAGTGACCTGCTACACCACTTAACACATGCATAAGTCTGTGGGGCCAGATGGGATCCCTTGCCAGTGGATCCTCACAAGTGGATACCCACAAGTACTGAGGGAGCTGACGGAAGTGCTCACCAAGCCACTTTCAATCATTTACCAGCAGTCCTGGCTCCCTGTGAAGGCTCCAGTTGACTGGATATTAGCCAATATGATGCCCATCTACAAGAAGTGCAGGAAGGAGGATCTGGGAAACATCAAGCCTGTCAGTCTTAACTCCCCAGCCAGAGAAGGTCATGGAGCAGATCATCTTGAGTGCCATCACACAGCATGTACAGGACAACCAGAGTATCAGGCCCAATCAGCGTGGCTTTAGGAAAAGTGTTTGACTAACCTGATCTCCTTCTATGACAAGGTGATCCCCTTAATGAACAAGGAAGAGGCTGTGGATGTTGTTTACCTGGACTTTATTAAAGGCTTCAACACAAATCCTTTCCCACAGCATTCTCCCAGAGAAAATGGCTGCTCTTGGCTTGGACAGGTGCACTCTTCACTGAGTTAAAAACTGGCTGGGTGACGGTCCAGAGTGGTGGTGAATGGAGTTAAACCCAACTGGCAGCTGATTACAAGTGCTATTCCCCAGGGCTCAGGGTTGGGGCCAGTCCTGTGTATTATCTTTATCAATGATCTGGATAAGGGGATTGAGGGCTCCCTCAGTAAGTTTGTAGACAGCATCAACTAGGGTGAGGATGTTGATCTGCTGGCGGGCAGGAAGGCTCTGCAGAGGGCTCTGGACACGCTGGATCAGTGGGCTGAGGCCAGTGGTATGAGGGTCAACCAGGCCAAGTGCAGGGTCCTGCCCTTGGGCCACAACAACCCCATGGAGCTTGGGTGTGAATGGCTGGAAATCTGCCCCAGTGGAAAAGGACCTGGGTGCTGGTCAACAGCTGCTGAACATGAGCCAGCAGTGTGCCCAGGTGGCCAAGAAGACCAATGGCATCCTGGCTTGAAACAGAAATAGTGTGTCCAGCAGGACTAGGGATGGGATCCTCCCCCTTGTACTCAAAACTGGTGAGGTCACACCTCAATTACTCTGTTCAGTTCTGAGCCACTCACTACAAGAAAGACATTGAGGCGTTGCAATGAGTCCAGAGACGGGTAATGTAACTAGTGAAGGGTCCAGAGAGTAAGTCATATGAGGAGTTGCTGAGGGAGCTGGGATTGTTCAGCCTGGGAGAAAAGGAGGCTCACAGACTTACCACTCTCTACAACTACCTGAAAGGAGGTTGTAGTGAGGTGGTGTTGGTCCTTTTTCAAGATGAGAGGGTGAGAGGAAATGGCCTTAAGTTGCACCAGGGGAGACTTGGATTGGGTATTAGGAAAAACTTCTACACCAAAAGGGTTGGACTAGTGTCCTGGGTTTCTGTAGCTGAATTTTTTTTTTTTGGTAGTGGGGGAGGCTACAGAGGTGGTTTCTGTTAGAAGCTGCTAGAAACTTCCCCTGGTGCCATGGGAGCCAATGACACTTGGCCCCAGGAGGGGCATCCGGCTCCTGGCCAGGGCTGAGCCAATTAGAGATCATAGTAACGCCTCTGTGATAACATATTTAAGAATTGGATGTTGTTGCGCAGAAAAAATTCCAGGGAGCGAGAACATGGGATAACAAGGCAGACATCAAGGTTGCTGCAGAAGCAAGGTGGGAGGAGGCACCTCATGGAGCAGGGGAAGGACTCCGAGCTAAAACCCCTGCAGCCCATGGAGGAGCCCGTGCTGGAGCTGTGGATGCTTGAAAGCAGACCCTGTGGACCCGTGGAAAGGCAAACCCACGCTGGAGCAGGAGACCTGTGGACCCGTGGAAAGGCAGACCCATGGTGGAGCAGAAGCCTGTGGACCCGTGGAAAGGCAGACCCACGCTGGAGCAGGTTTTACCTGAGTGAGAGCTGTGGCCCTCAGGACAGCAGGTGCAGAAGAACTGCTGCCTGAGGAGTGAATTCACGTTGGAGAAGTCTATTAAAGACTGTCTCCTTTGGGAGGGACCCCACGGAGCAGGGGATGGACTCAGTTGTGGTCCCCTGTAGCCCCTGGTGAAGCAGAATGTCCCTCTGCAACCCATGGAGGCCCATTGGGGTGCAGGGACTCAACCTTTACTGCACCCCATGGATGAGTGACCCTGAGGGGTGGGGGAACTCACATCGCAAGCAGCAGCAACTGCAACCGACTGCAACCCTCCATGGCCCGAAGGAGGGGTGGGGGAAAAGTGTGGGTGTGTGGTGTGTGTTTTAAGACTTTTTTTTTTTCTCACTATTTAGCTTAGCTTTTATCCTGTTAGTAATTAATTTAGGTATTATCTCACTTTGAGTCTGTTTTTTGCCCATAAATGTGGTGGGTGGATGACCCCTTTCCCTTCTGCCTAGTTGCAGAAAGGGATTTAATGAGTCCATGGAATCTGGCCAGGGTCAACCCACTACAACTAGGCTGCCTAGGGAAGTCATTAAGGCACCTTCCCTGGAGGTATTTGACAGTTGGTGTAGACACAACACTTAGGGACACGGGTTAGTGGTGGACTGGGCAGTGTTAGGTTAATGTTGGACTGGATGATCTTAAGGGTTTTTTCTGACCTACATAATTCTATTAAATAGCTTATTTGACCTGCTATTGAGAACTTTTTTGGTGTCTCTTTTAAGGAAAATCACCTTTAAGATACTAAGATCTTGATTTGTCATACCCCAAGTATGTGATAATGCTACAGAAAGCACAGGTTACTTTGTCACTACTCAGAGTTTTAGAATTACAGATGAAAAGTTTGTTAAAATAGTAATTACCGCATTTCTGATAAAAAACATCAAAAATCTGATGAAAATCTCTAAAACTTTGGAGTTTGTATGTACCTAATTAAAATGCACAGAAGGCTGTTTTAGGAAGAGATTGTTTCAATTGTTTAAGAAGCTCCAGGTAACACAAAGTAGCTTTAAGTAGTTTTATCAAGTCTAGCATGATAATAACTAGATGTTTATGAGACCTTGATCCTTGATTTGAGTAATTATATGCAAAACAGCTGCTTTTCTTAGTGATGTGTTAATAACACATGTACCAGTACAAAGCAGAGGTTGTTGAGCAGTAGGGTTTCATTTAACCTTATGGGACACAGTATTTGGGATTATTAGCACGAGTGAAGCACATTGTAAACAAATCACTGGAGCTATTGCTGTCCTCATGACATTCTCAAAAAGTGCTGCTGTTGGTAACTTGCATACAGGCTAGCTAGAATAATTTGTTATCTCCAGTTTCTGATAGTATATATCAAAGCGGTATTTAAATTAAAACCAAGCGTGTTTCTCCCTGATAAAAGGTGCGCTTAACCTCACAGCTTCTATAAAAACTTGTCTGTCTTCATTGACTTCTTGAGATGCACAGCAGTGGTGCAACTGCTTTTATTTTAAAGCTCCAGGAACCCAAATCACTTTTCAAATATTTGAACATAATGTATGTTCTTGCCTTATCAAAATACAGCAAGCATCCTTAAATTTGTATTTCGTATTTTCATCTGTAAGGAAAAAAAAAAAATCAACCACCTCTCTTCCTGTTATTTAAAGCCTGTCTAGTTGTGTATTGTCAGTATTTTCCACCACTGAACTACCTCTTCTTCAAGATTAAAATTTTAGCTACTCAGTTTATTCTTGCCACAAAAACATTGTGCATGAGAAGGTCTGTCTTAAGTAGTTTCAGCTTTTTCTTTCTAGACCTGCTGTGCAAGGAAAATTACCAGAATCTAAGCAGTCTTCATTACTGCTATCCAGTAGCAGTGGGTACCAGCTTAGTTTTGCTACTCTGCCTCTTGGGAAAAGATTGGCAGCAAGGCAGACATCTTGTCCCTCCTTTGACTTTGTACTGTCATGCTCTTTTCTTTCTTTCCTATATATACATATATATTTGACTGAAAGGTAGGAAGAGTACAGGATGAAAAATTGCTTCTTGACCTCACGGTTGCTCAGTTTAGTAGAAGCCACAGTTGACCAATGTTTTGCACACTGATAAAGGAAATGTGTGTTTTGGTCTCTTAGACACCAACTATGAACAGATGCTCATAATTATTAAAATAGTCTGTCATCTTCAGAAGTTGCTGCAGATTCAATTGCCTTGCCATAATTTTGTGTATACAGAATGATGTGGTTGTTGGTTTACTATTCCTGTATGTATACACAGTGTTTTCCTTAGACGGATTTCTAGCAAGTAGTAATTCACATGCAGAATATACAAGTAAACAGCAGGGTAATTTTTATGATAATGTATGGTAAACAAATTCAATAAAATTATAAGCAGCTTCTAACATGTCTGATTTGGAGTGAAATGGGAACTGTCACTTACTTTTAACATTAATCTGAGGCAGGGCTATATGGGCCAAAATGTAAAGCCTTGAAATTTTGGTAAGTGAATAATGTCAGGGATCAAACCAGCAGGAAATGTATTGCTTGTTTCAGATGGAATTTTCCATTACAAGAATACGTCAAATAACAGTATACTAGAAAACAAACTTTGTAGACTACTCTTTATTAAGTAGGATTCTGCATTACCAATACCTACACTTAAAGTTATGAAAGGTTAAAATATGTGTGAGAAATGTGATCATAATACTCACTTTGTTGGAATCAATAATACTGTTGCTGCACTTTTCTGAACTTTCCTCATGTCTTACGTTTCTTACTTTTCTTTCCAGTTTGGCAAATGAGGTCACAGAATTCTAGAAATGATCAGTGTGTGTTCCTTGTAGAGTTAGTGATTATACACCAGGTATACTCTCCCATGCTTGCTGTTGCCACTAAAGAAATTTGATGCTGGAAGACAATCTCTTTGAACAAGCAATGTACATAAAATAGGAGTCAGGAAGGAAAATCTGAAAGCTCACTATGCACAGTTTCCTATTTGTTGTGCCCAGTTGATAATAACACATTGTCCTCCATTGTTTCCATACTTGTCAATATTCCTGTGAATGTCCTAAAAAAAGGGACAGTGAAGAATATGGAGAGTACAATTACAGATCAAGAAATTTTGAAACTGGGCTCTGTGCATAAAATTCAGCACTCAAAAAGGCATAGAGATGACTCTTAAGTGGACTGGCATCATTGGGTTTTTATTACATATTAGAGAACCTGTTAAATATGTGTGATTTGGATCACCAGATACAACTTGAGATATGAGTCTATATTGAGGGGAACAGAAAGCTGGGTAGGAAGTGACTACTGACTACTTCCGAGTAACAGTTGCTGGAGAAAGTTTAATAATATCTTCAAATTATGGTAATATGATTGAATCATACTCAGACTCATGCTGTTGGGCTTATGTTTTTTCCCTGTAAAAGGTTTAAAGTATAGGTCTGTCAGTCACATCTCTTTTTTCACTCAATTCTATTAGCTACAGTAAATCTGGATGCTTGTTAACAGCTCTAAACTACATCTGTTTCTCTGGCTGATTACTTCCCTGGTTTTGCTGCTGTTTGTTGGGCTGCCAGCCTCAGTACAGCATGGCTCTGAGGGCAGCCTTGAAAGGTTCCATGCATTTTGTATAGATTCAGAAAAGACTCGAGAGGGACAAATCCATTTTTAGAGCTGTTTTTTCTTTTTTAAGGCTATGCCTTACTAGGTAAAATTAATACAACTGTGCTGACCCTTGCTGAAGCAGGGGTACACGTCTGGTTTTGAATTCCCACTGGGGAGAAGCATTAAAAAACCTGTAGGTCAACTAACAACGGTCAAAGAGAAGAAAGTATGGAATGTATTCTTCCCCATGTCCGTCATTTGTAGCTCTACCGATTCTGAGCCAGCTGGTATAGAGCAATTACTGCATAAGTTTCAGTGTGAAGTTGGAATACTTTCAAAAAAAAAAACCCATCAAAATGATGAGCACTTTAATCTCTGCAAGGAGGAATTAAGGCTACATCTGATGTGTAAGAGTTTTTTAATTAGGTTCATATGCTCCAGAGTACAAGCTTGTTTTGCGTGATGTTCTGCTGTTGGAGCATGGCTTGCTTGGGCATTAAGCCCTGGCACAAAAGGCACTAGAATAGTTTGGAAATTAGGATAAGCAAATGGTGACACAGTGGATGTTCATTTATGCATAGTCTTGCTTAAATTACTCCAATGAACGGGGTGAAGCAACATAACAGAAACAGCAATAAAGGAGAACAACTGACCTTCCCAAAAATGGAACAGATAAATACATTGACAAGTATCGAAAGAAATGTTTTCTTTTTTGATACTCAAATTTTCTCTTATGTCAAACAAGTGTATTTCTTATGTTGAATCAAAAGTTTCAGATACAAATTCTTAAGTTACTTGAAAAATACAGTGTAAGTGATGCAGACTGGTCTGCCAGCATGCCTCAGCTCTGAGGACAGCAGTTTTCAGGCTCATTTGTCCCTAGCTGTCTGCTGAGGTTTCATGCCTACTTTTCAGGATATATAATTGCTGGCATGTTTCTCCTTCTTGACTTCTGTTACTAGTTTAAACCAGCTGGGCCACAGGTAATTAGTTTGGCTTCATGAAAACTGTGTAGGCTACTCCATGACAAGAACAGACCCATGCTTCTCCCTATTTGGAGATCAAGGACTGCAAAGGCAACAGCTGGAGTGGGATGTGTATATTAAAGAAGAGTGCCAGCCATTAATGTTCTGCAAAAAATTCATTAGGTACAAAAATACCATTTTGTTTCCTGATGAAAATAAAGCAAGTTTTTACTTGTCAGTCTGTTATAATTTGCAGTCCCCTAGTGATATGAAGCATTCGTAGGGTTTGAAGTAGCCACTCCCAACACCTCCTGTATTGTGAATTTGTAGCACTCACAGTTTTCTTGCTTGTTCTGTTGGCTAGGTGTCGTTGGTTTTTAAATACCTGTCCTGATCTTATCTGAGAATTTGGTAAAGAGATTTTTACCATTAAGAAAACTTGAGCACATTCAGTAATGTGATTTGTGGTAGAGATGTTTGTTTATTTTAAATTGTGATCTTTGCTGTGGACAGCTGACAGACAGCCCTTATGCTCTGAAGGCATCTAAATGTCACCATTCTGATAATGAAGTTAGTGCACCAGCTAAAGACACTGCACAAGCAGGGTTGCAGGTTTTTACTTCTGAATTTAAGGTACTATTCAGAATAGTAGAGAATGGTATTGGAAGGTGCAAATAAAAAAAATATACTGAAGCAAAATAAACTACATTACTTTTCATAAAGTTTATCTAACAAGCCCTTACAATCTTCAAGTGAATGAATGTAAGTACAGTGCTCCCAGACTACCTGCGCCATTAGTAGGTTCTCTCTAATGTCTATCCCAGGCTTGCTGAAGTAATTATCTAGGGATATTCAGGCTGTTCCAACTCATTACAAATGAACAACTAAATTGTCGTGCTTCCATTAAAATTCTCCTTTTTCATTTGCTAATTCTTTTATCATTTTTATCTCTTGAGATGATGTTTCTCTGATTTATTAATAAGGTAGCCTTTCATATTACATAAGCAAAATGAGATTTGGAGATGTTAAGAACATGGGGTTTAGTTGGGTGGGGAAGGAACCTCCTGCTTTTGTCTCTGCCTTCATCTGTTCCAACACTTCAGTGTGTGGAATTGGAAGAGGGTTCTATGAGTAAAACCAGAAGAAAATCCATGACTGGAAGAGTGTGTGTGAGCAGAGGTGATTGGACCGGTTTTGTAAAACTACCTTTCGGTTTGAGGGTTTTTTTTTCATTTAAGAGGAATAAGATTTTCATACAGAGATTGATTAAAAAAAAGGGGGAGAGTAATATATACTACCTTGGAATTTGTGTTATTTGTTTTTCCTGGAATGGACTGACCTCCAATGCTGTGGTTCAGTGGACTAACCTTTTTGGTTTTGGAATGCACAGTCCCTGTATTCGTCATACTGATTTGAGTTTACAGACCACAAGATCAGGTACTATGTTTGGATCTTGCTTCACCTCTTGCAACATTTTGTCCTTGAAAGGAAATAAAGTAAAAGAATTCTGTATTACAAATGCTGATGTAAATATTTGAATAGTAAACGTGCATTTTCTGAAATGCTTGAGTAACATGCATCTCTGCAAAGGCCTTGGTCTGTTGTCTGCAAGGATGTGCTCACTTGAGCGAGGGAGATGGAGAACATGCTATGCTTTTTAAAATCTTCAATCAACTGCATGGAATTCATCCCCTACTATGTAGTGAATCGGTTTTCATCTCTCTGAGAATCTGGTTTTTTTAGTTAAACATTCAGTATGGTCTTATTCTTTTTTTTAACAGCAGGGATTAGATCTGTAATTATTACTCATGAGCTTGAACAGCAGTATTGTGTCAAGATCCTGTTGTAGTTTTGCCTACTTCATACAATGTTATTGTAGACAGACCTTAATTGTATTTTTAGCCTGACTTCTGAGATAACAAGGTGTCTATAAGCTTTCTCTCTTAAGTTTTTCATCTCTCTGCTAAAGCTTTTTAGGCATTTGACCAGTTTCAAACCAAACTGACATAAGCATAGAGTATTAATCATCAGGTCCCTCTTACTTAAAGAAAATAGGCAGCTGAGTAGATGAAGATAACATATCTTTTTTTCACCAAGACCCAGCTGTAAGAGGGCATTGTAGATGAAAGATCTATAAGACACCAGAAAATCTAGTTGCAAAACATCCATGGAAACCAGGATCCATGTGGAACTGTTTTCTAAGTACTGATAGTGGAGAATTACTTCAGTGAGCTGTCATCTTAAGAGTTTTGAAAAACCTAAAATGAGAAAGGGTAGTTACAAAACTGTCAAGGATTTTTTTCCGAAAAGAAAATGGTTTCAGGTTTAGCTTGTTTATGCATTTTATTACTTCATTATCAATGCCTATAACTGCGTGATGAACAGGGTAGACATTTTAGCTCTTTCTTCCGTTTGCTGTAGACTAGACTTCATGCAGGAAGAAACAATGAATTTTTATTCAGTGATTGTGTGTTAACTGAATTCAGTGGTCTGTGTTTATAAAATGCAGTAGCATTATACTATAATGCTCCTATCTGCAATGAGCTATGAAAACCAGTAATATCTGGTGCTGAAGAAAGATGGGAGAAGATTTGCAAAATCTTTCTTTCAGAAAATTATACATGACAAGAAAATTAAGTCATTACTGAAAGGCTGACTTCTGAAATAGAATCATAGCAGAAACAGAAAATCAATCAGTTTTCCATTATGAAGGCTATTGAAAGACAAGGATACAGGAAACATCTCTTTTATAAGGGAGGGAGAAGGTGAGGTAACCCAACAACAATGCAGTTCAAACCTGCAGAAAATAGCAGTCAGTTACAACACTTTTTTTTTCTTATTTTATTTTGAGAATAATTGTAGTGAGACAAGAAGTAATTGAGAATGTAGATTCATTTGAAAGTAAGTGAAAGCAGCTTGCATTGTTGAAGTTTTTTTCCAGTCTTTCAATATGAAAGACTGAAAAGTCAAAACCTTATAGAAATACTTATCAGTAAGGCATTAATGGAAATTTTGATACATGTGACTGTACGTAATTTGGAAGATTCAGGTAATAGACATTCTGGGCTATGAAACAAACTCCCCTTCAGTTATTTTAGACATGAAAAGATAGAATGGTAAAAAAAAAATGCATTTCTAAGCTGTGTCTACAGAAATACCAAGGAAAATGGGTATTTTCTTATTCCAAGAGTGTGATGTTGTCCCTGTAATAGTTTTTTTTTTCTCTCATATACTATGACAATGTGCCATTGGAAAATGCTGACAAATTCTCAGTAATATGTGCAAATAAGACTTAGGCTTTCAGGGGAGTTCTGCCAGGTGGCCATTGCCCTTTTACTGAGGAGGAGAAGTTGTAAAGATGATGTTGAATTCCTGAGGTTTCTTACAGGAAGATGGTTTCGGTGGATGTTCTGTGAGGGAACTTATTTATCACAGACTTAGAACCCTGTACTGAAAGTAGATTATGAAGTAGATGATGAATTTTTGGATCATGAATTGTCAATCAGAAAAGTAGGCAAAGTGATGCCTCAAGTCTGAACACTTCTTAGCTTTGCATCTGCTTTTCACCAGAGTATTTATCATTCTTAGAGAAGCTCTCTTTCCTGGAAACATGGAGGCACAGTGGGTAAGAAAGACATAAAAATACAATATAATGCCTGGCTGTATACATTGAGACATAATATTGCACTGCCACATTGAAACTGCCTTGAAAGGAGCTAAAAATCCCAGCGCTTTTTCAGTAATAGCACAAACTTGTTGTGGTGGGTCTGGCTGAGCCAGAATTTGTTTCCCCATAGGAGCCCTCACAGTGCTGTGCTCTGCATTGGTGTCGATAACACACCCATGTTTTGGCTACCACTGAGCGCAGCACTCACTGTTCAGTCAAGGGCAAGATCCTGGGAGGGGACACAAATAGGCTAGCTGACCCACACTGACCAAGAGGATATTCCATACCACATGATGTCAACCCAGATATAAAAGCTGGGGCAAGAAGCAGGAGAGGGGGGCACTCATTGTCTCCAATGGCTGCCTGCTAACATCTGACACACACATATGGGCCCTGCTTCCCAGAGACGTGGCTGACCGTCGCTGCACATGGGAAGTAGAGATTAATTGCTAGCTTTTGCTATTTGTATAAATATAAACTGCCTTATCGCAACCCACGATTTGTGCTGGTTCTTTAGTTTCCACTCGTATTCTTTCCCCTGTCCACCTGGGAAGGGGAATGATAGAGCGGCTGGGTGGGGACCTGGCATTCAGCCAAGGTGAACCCACCATGCTTGGAACTACAAGAAGTTGCCTGAGCAAGTTTAAGGCCTATTTAACAGCAAAAGAAAAACAAGCATATCAGAAATAATTAAAAAAAAAAGAAGCTTCTTGTTAATAGTGCAAGGCAAGGGTTTTCAGCAATTCCAGAAAATTAGTTGTATCCTTTTCTTTTCCCTATCATCCCAATGTGTGTTTCATTGGGGGACACACTGAGGAGCAGGTTTGGTTATAGATTCAGTTCATATAGTTCAGTTTTTTGGTTGATTATTGTTCACATTCATGTATTTTGCTGAATACAAGTTACTGAAAAACCCCCATGGATGCTTAATAGGAATAGCTGATATTAGCAGGGGCGCCTGGGAATTTTAACCCTTTGAGGATACCCATGATCTGAAACTGGCCTTGTTTCAGTTAAAATATTAGATTTTAATCTTTAATCTCCATGCTTTGTTTGCCTTGAGCAGTGACTGAATGGGTGAAGGCCTTTTCATGCTCCTTGCGACAGGCCAGTGTAAATCCTCCAGACTGGACCAGGGAGTCATGGCCCATTGTGGAATTGCATGTGGATAGCGTGAGTTATGAATCATGGGATCAGGTGGTATCAGGGGCAAATGGGCCCCGGGTGCCTCCGGTCCCATCGCTCGCATGGAACAGCACTGCCTGGGCAGTGAGTCCTGGCACGGGACACCCCGGGGGGCTGGAGCTGCAGGGCCAGAGGTGCTGACTCTACCACCCAGGGCCTCCCTTCTCCATTCCTCCTTAATCCCTCCTCCATCGTCATCATTCTCCCAGCTCCCAGGATATTGGGGGAAGGGTTTGGGTCTTGTTTTGCAGAGGGGCTGAAAGGAGCCCTGAGGTGCTCAAGACTGATAGAAGTTTTAAGAACAGATTTGCAGAGCAAACTCAGTTGTTATTTTCACCGTTCCTTCTGCAATGTCTCTTAAATCTTTTTGAGAAAGTGTTAAAATGAAACATGCCATGTTAAAAAACAATCCCAAGTTTAGAAGTCCCAGTTTAGAAGACTGGAAATACTCAACAAACTGATTAAGTTATGCCAAAGCCATTCAAAGAGAGTGAGATTAAGTCTTTAGTGTTTTAGTAACCTAGGGTAACTGTAAATAAAGGCTCTTTTTTTTCTCTCTGTAGATTTAGGCTGGATATTTGGAAAAGATTCTTCCCCCAAAGAGTGGTCAGGCACTGGAACAAGCTCCCCAGGGAAGTGGTCACAGCACCAAGCATGACTGAACTCAAGTTGTGTTTTGACAACACCCTCAGACACATGGTGGGATTGGTGGCTCTGTCCTATGCAGGGCCAGGAGTTGGACTCAATGATCCTTGTGTATCTCTTCCAACTCAGCATATTTGTTGATTCTGTGTATATTGTACAGAGCTAATAAATGATGCTGAACTGTCTGCCACTTCACTGAATATTTTGGAAATTATATTCCAGGCTTGAAAGAGTAATAGATGTTTGCCTTAGATTTTCATGGACATTGCATATTCTGTGCCAAGTCTCTTGACTTTCTTTGTGCTGGGTTTCTCAACAAAGTAGGCAGTAGAACAGACCTGCCCTTGAGTTAAGTTTATAATTAAATACCAAATTTTTTGGAAAACCTCAAATTTGATAATAGCTGTTGAAAAATATTTAGGTTTTATCCTTTACTATGAGTTTTCTTGACTCAGAACAACTCTAAAGTCATGAATCAAATAGTCTGAGTTTTGCTCCAGTGGACAGTTTCCCAAAGTGCTTGACTAGGGCAGAGTTGACTGGTGGTACTCATTGATACGGTGAGTAGTGCTTACCTTTTTGTGAGCAGTGGTGGTGTTTTAACAGTATACATGCATGGACAAAATGTATTCATTGCTGCTGGGTTTGTTCACAGTTGGAAATTAATGCCCTTGCCACTCAGATGGCATTCCTCTGTCACAGAAGTAGTTGAGTTACAAGATTGCTTTGGAGAAAATGATGTCAATATCCATTTTAACCTGTGGGTTTCTTCTTAAGTTCCACATGCAAATTTCATTAAAGTACTACCTAGCTTGATCTATAAAGCAATCCAACTTTCCCTAATATCTAATGCACATTATAATTACTTTTTATGCTTTTCCCTTCATGAGTAATCACAATCAATTTACTGAAAATGTGTTTTGCTGGAGTTTGCACAGTGGAATTGCTTTGCCTACAGACATCTAAGTTGCCATGACGTTGTTTCAAAATGTTTGTTTTGTTGTTTTTTTTAATTCTGGTAGAACAACTGTCATTTTCAATTGCAGTAAATGACAAGCAGATAACTATACAAAAAAGCAATAGGTTCTAGTAGTGAGGGTTTGTTTTAATTTGTTAAAACCCTGGCAGGAAAGCGAGGGAATTTCTCCTTCATAGGACCAGTATCACTGTTTCTGAAAATCTGAGACTTCCACAGCGCCACTATGCTTTGTACAGATTACAGCTACATGATCCAGGGTATGTTTGGTGAGGTTCATTGACCTGACTTGCACATACCATTCATGCTTTGCTCTCTTGTAACACAGCAAGCATGTTACGAGGTTTAATCTGCCCCACTTTGTAACATGTATTCCATTCACCTCTTTTTCCAATGCGATGGAACAGAAAGTGTTCTTGTAAGCTGATCAGTGAACACTGTCATGCTCTGGTGATCCACTCAACACGTATTGTTGGATGTAGAATTTGCACACTGATCCAAAAGGGATAAGGGTCAAAATACGTGATTTTTCTGTTTATTACTTGCATCTGTCACTGAACATCCTTTTGGTTTTCACATTTAAGATGGAACATGAGTGGATTTAAAAGTGTACCTTGTCTAGGCAGGGATTGCCTACTAATTTCTGGAGCGAGTAGAGGTTTCTGATGTTACTTTGAAGGTCTGGGTTCTTCAGTTTCTCTTCTCTGCTCTTTAGAGGAACCTTGTACAGTCCTGTAAATCTGCCTCTTGAATGGTGGAGAAGCGCTACAGAGTTTGTAGCTGTTAAACCACCTTTTAAATTCTTTTTCTTCTCTTTAATAATGTTCCCCTATGAACTCTGGTCTCCTGGGTTATTTAGGACAACATGTTACTTCTCTACCTTTTTGTATCGTGTTAGCATGCTTCAGACTCTCTGGCAGAGGACATGGTTCTCCTGGCAGCAGCTTCTCCTTTTCAGTTCAATGCCATCATTGCAATGTGATTAAGGCTGCCTTATGTTCCCTGCTGTGCTATTTGTGCTATTAGTTGAAGTTATAAAATCTCTTTGGAACAGATTCAATGTTTTCAGGCATCGTGTGTGAATTAGTTGTTTCCAGCTTGATTAGTTAAATGTGGTCAGTAGTCGCTATGAGTCCAAAACTGACAAAATATACATCCCCTCACCCATGATGCTAAGGTAAATATTAATTCAGTGCTTTATTTTGTAAATCAGGAGTAGGCAAAAAAAAGGGGATAAGTAAGAATTGCATTCCGTATTTCATACAAAGATATGCTGAAGGCATTACTTGACTGTTGTCTAGGGAAGGTCATAGAATGGATTTCTTCTTCTCATCCCGTCCCTTCCCCAAAGAAAGAAATGGATCTGGTTTTGTCTAAAGAAAACAGATTTGTATAGTATTTCTTAAGTACAGTATAAATTGAAATTACTGTTCTTTTTGAGATTGATAAAAAAATTACCTTTTGGTCTAAGTCTTTTATAAAAAACTGCACCCATCTTTTCATTTAAGTATGCTTCAGAGAACTTAGTTTTGTGTCAAAACCAGTTCAACAGGCCAAGCAATTAAAGGTTTTGTAAAAGCTTTCAGAGTTCAATTGATTGCTACCTAAGGCAATTTGATTAGTTCACAGCTCTTATAAAAAGTATTGTAGCTATGCTGGAAATGCATATTTGGTAAGTATGCTGTGGAATTTTTATTATTTCCACTGGCAACCTACATATCATTGAATTTATTTTTTTTCCTTAAACATTTATTATAAGAATGGCACTGAAATCTCTCTTTTGTTTTGTTTTGCCACCTCAGAATGAAAGATTTTGCTTATGTGATCAAACGGTATGAAACCCAAAGGAGAGAATAAGCCAGGTTATTGTAGTAATTTATCTCTTCCTGTTGTTTCTGTTTTGGTTTGAAAGGACTAACCAGCCGGGAATGTTCACAAAGAAGGAATTTGATCAGCTGGCCTCCACAGTAGACAGCTTCAGTCTCATGACATATGACTATTCAGCACCACACCGGTAAGATTCCATCTAACATTAGAAAGATTGTTGAAGGAACTGATTCCTACTTAAGTCACTATTAAATCTACAGTATGAGGTAATTTTTTCCAGTAAACTGGGTAGTGTCCTGTGACTGTACTGGTTGCTAAAATTCTGGATTAGTAATTAGGATAGGTGACTTTTGAACAAGCCCTAACTCAGTACATTTTTTAACAGGAAAGTGTATTTGGGGTTTGGATATTAGGAAATATTTTTTACTCAAGCTAAAATGGCATCCTTTTAAAAAGATAACCTGACACATTCTTTTCTAGTTCAGGTTCTTTGTTTTCAGTTGTTTAGCACAGTTCTGCAGGATAGGTACACAAATAATCTATTGCATATCATTGTCAAACAAATTTGTTTTAAAGCACAATTGATAATTCATTTGCCTTTAAATATGAACAAGTTTTCAACAGCATTCCTCTGCTGTATTAGCATGTTGAGTTTGAATGACAAAGATATCATGAAGGCTTTGAGGCAAATGATTCGTAGGGAGTAGAAGATGTTAATATTTGTAAGACTAGAATATACTTCGCCTTTTAATCATGTTAGTGAGTGTTTAACGGAAAGCCTGATCTCTGCTCCAGTGAGATAGGAATAGAATGAGCACAATATCCTGATGTTATATGTATGACAATTCAATTACTGTGTGTTAAGGCTATACTCTTTTTCTTAATGTAGCCTTTTGTTCAGTAATTGCCTATTTAGTGGGTTTTCCCATAAATAAGTGTTAAACAATCATTGAAACGCATCTTGCTTACCAGTCATAATTTTATAGTTCTTTCTGTAAATAAATAGTGGATTTTGTCCTAGTATATTTAGCCAGTTTACAGTAAAAATATCGAGGATGGTATTGGAGAACAACTGAAGTCATACAGACTTTTGAATTGTAGTGCAGGCATTGGGCAAGGTCCAGTGGCAGATCAAATGTGCTGAGGGGAACTTTTTTTTATCCACTGTAAGGAGTTTTATGTCCTTGCACCTTTGAATTGAATCACAAAGTCAAGAGTGGGGCAAGCATGCTTTGTGCATCAGCACTTCAAGCTACTGAAGAATGTTCATTTAACCTTCATAGGACTGGAGGTTCATCTTCACTGATTTTTGCTTTTTTACAATTATGCAAATCAAAAGAGAAGTCTGAGAGTGAACAAGTACTTTTTCTGACAACTTGTTTGATTTTTGATGACTTGACAGACCTGGACCAAATTCTCCCCTTCCCTGGGTACGAGCCTGTGTTCAAGTACTGGATCCTGATTCAAAATGGAGAAGTAAAATACTTCTAGGGCTGAATTTCTACGGCATGGACTATTCTGCTTTGGGAGCCTCTGGGGAACCAATACTTGGGAGCAGGTATGACTTCGCAGGATAATAAGTACTTATGTGTAATATATTTTCCCACAAAACTTATAAATTCACAAGTATTCTTGTTTAGAAATATGGATGTATAAGCAACATAGAAATGGCAAAAGTGATAAATCTGCACATGAAATAGTAGCTCACCAGTTAGAGTAAGGCCTGTAACTTATCTTCCCTGTACAGAAATGCAGATAGATGGCACAGTTATCCTGTCAGAACTCCTATGGAAAAATTATTTGTACAGTTTTCCTTCTTTCCTCTATCCATGTAAGTGCAGGTTGCCATCTTTGTGCTAAAATGTTCCTCAGTATTCTCTTATGTGCCATATCATTTAGGGGGTTCATGCAGTTGTCCTGATGATTGCTTCTCTCAGCTCTTGAAGTTGTTAGCTGTTACTTTGAAATTTGACACTGATTTCAGACAGCGATATACCACCAAGTTTCTTTTCAGTAGAAAAAGCTGCAATAAGCTCACCTGGGCAAAAAAAAATCTGTAACGAGATAAAGGGAAATGTTCCAAAGCTAGCTTGAAATTTTATATTGATTCTCAGAGGAAAATGGTTGGTTTTAGTTTTGGATAATAACCACCTGTAATAACAGTGAGCTTTGTAGAAATACAGTCACAGTATAGTACGTCAAGCCAGAAGAAAAAGCAAGAATATTGTGAATTTGGCAGGAAAATCAGATTTGTTCAGAAATTTGTTATTACATTTAGAAATAGAACCAAGCCAAGTGGAAACAAACCTAAAGCACACAAGGTGACTGTTCTCACTTTCAGAGGTTGCTAAGTTCATTATCCCACAATACTTGAATATAATAGCAGATTGCTTTTTAAACATTGAAAATACTATCTAAGGTGGATTGTGTAGGGCAAGATTCTGAAATTTTTATGTCAGTGCCTTCAGTTACACAAATACTTTGTCATCAACTGTGCTTGCCTCTGCTTTCTGCCTGCTTCTCCTTGGCTCTTTACGGGGCTATAATACTGTAGTCACAGTTTTTTCCTGGTGCTGAATTGTCTTAGAGCCTGACTGAATAACAGAAAAGGGGAAAATAAAGCCATTTTCTACAGCAAAAGGTACATAGCAAGTATTTCAGAATAATTTCTATGAAGTTTGTTGTAGTGGTTAGGCAGGAAAAAATAGTCAAAGCATTGTTGATTTACAGACCTAATTATACAAGTTAAGCAAAATTATGTAGCTTCACTGTAGTATTTACAGTTCCTTTGCAAGTAGGAGTATAGCACTATCTAGCAGGATAAAAGGTTCTTGCTTTTTTTCTGAACTGCAACCTGTGAAATGAAGTTTCCCTTGCAAAACCACTGCACACTAGAGTGACATCTACTTTTAGGTTTTTATGTATTACAGTATAAATTCATGTTGCTTTTTAATCAATGGCAAAAATAACCTTGCTAAGATTCATATATGATTACTCTTTTACAGGAAAAGTCTGTATTTACCTGTATGTAGGGCACTGATGCAGTCTGGGACAATGTGTTTTATACAGAGAATGGTTCATTGACAGATCACGAGATTGTAATTTTTCAGGTATCTGCCAGAAGCAAGTTCTGGAATAAGTCTTTAAGAGTCTTTGAGTTTATACATAAAACACATCCATTTTCACTCTGCTGCCTTACCCACTAGTCAGTGGTTAGGTTTATTTTTCCAGAAATACAGTTTTGATCATGCACAGTTATGTATTAGCCTTTGTTGTGTCATGTATAGTAATGTAGTAGTAGAATAGACTCAAGGTAAAACAACTTTCAAAATAGGATGAGCTTCTGACATAAAGAAAACAGAAAAAATATGTTTTTAATGTAAAATGAGCTTTCTGCCACTTAGTTGGTATCAGGTTGTTTATAAGGAAGTCCTTTGACCCACAAAAAATGTTGGAGGATTGATTCATGGCTCCATTAAGGCACCCTCCGTATGTTGTAGTGATAGTGAAGTTAAGCTAAAGTACTGATATTAAAATTAATTCAAAATCTAATTCACTTATGCGCAGTATGATGTCAACTTTGTTGTAGATTTCTGCTCAAGTTTTTGCATCTGAAATTTATTGCATGTACAAGTCTCAACATGCCAGTGCTCTTTGGCACACTGTAAGGTGCACACTGTCTTGTTGAAGCATATTCATTGGAATCTGATCCTCTCTAAGAAGAGAGATGGAGAATTACAAGATTCAGTGGCAAACTGTATATTCTCAGGTTGTTTGATGTCACTGTATTATGCACTTAAATTGATTATTAGTAAAGTGTATGCATAGGATTGCATGCAGAATGCAGAAACCTTTGCTGGTGTCATGTTTATGTTTTTCTGCAGGATAGGAATTAGGTGATGGGAAGAAGCTCTGAACATAGGTAGATTTCATTCACTGCATATTTTTTTCAGTCCAGAAATTCGTAAAATAACTTACAGTAGGATTGCTGTTTGCATAAAATATTATTTGGCAGTGTTTTTTATTGCAGAATGTAATCTGAAAGTAGAAGTACTTGAAAAGATATACAACCTTGCCATATAATATTCTATTTCCTTCATACACACCATAAGAAGTAATAGGTATGTAAGTATATGCTTGCATTTGTATATATCTATATCTCAGGATTAAATGAAATGAAAACAATTTTTCTCTTTCTCTAGTGCAATGTAGTTTGTCCTTGGGTATTGTTACAGTAGGAACTACAGTGTGTGTAATTGCAGTAACAACATGTTTGTCTTGCAGGTCAGTCACAACTATTACTTGTTAATACAATGAGTCAGTCTCAGAGGTTATAGCACATTTTGGTCCTATAATCTACCAAGTACCATTGTTGGTTAGCTGGAGGGAAGCTACATTCAAGTATATTTCATAGTCACATAAATTTTGTGAAATCCTAAGACGGAAATAAAGGTTTTGTGTCTGTGATTCCCCAGATCACCTGTAGTGCTTCTGGCAATGTTTTCTGTCCTCTGGCTGTCAAGAATCAGGTGTCTGAATTGCTAAGATGCAGTCATTATAACTTTCCGCTGTGTTAAAATCCAAACATAACCATCTGGTGCTGCTGACTTGCTGTTCTAATGATCAGCTGGTTCCAACATGTCCTCTATTGATGCTGCAACCTGACATAATTTCCTCTTCACCTCCAAAGTGTATGTCTTGGATAAATAATTCTTCAGTATACCCTGAAGCTTAAGAAATTGTTTAGACTTTCTGAGGAATCTTTGCCTTTGAGTCCTTTTAGAGACCTGTAGTAGGTCAGCAAGCCCTCAATCTCACAAGCTCTTACTTCCAAAGTACCTTTTTTGCCTTTAGCTATCTGCTCTATGGAATCTCTCTTGATCATCAGGACGTTATATTTCAGTTGCAGTTTTGTTGTGTGTTCTCATGGGAGGTTAAACAGCAGTGTAATGGTGATTTTCATTCCACGCCATCTAAAATCTACATCCATATGACCTGGGCCAAAAGGAAACTGATAGACTTCATTGCTAGCTGTGAATTAAAAGAAATGTAAATCAAAAGCTGTCATGTGGCAGAGGTGTCACATTTATTAAATCAACTTTCTTTATTGAGCATGTCCCTGCTAAGTTTAATGTACTGATGTCATTTTATCCCTTTTTACTGTATAGTGTTGAAAGAGTGCATCTCTGATGTTCCACCTGGCTGTATCTAACTTGTGAATGTGTTCTACATCAAAGTTGCTTTTGTTTCAACCGTAGCTGTTGAAAATAGATATGTGAATGACTCCATTATTTCAAAACAGTGCTGTGTGACCTTACGTTTTATTTAAAGTAATCTGAATAGGGATTTTTATGTTAATTTTAAACATTTACAAAGATTGATATAATAAATTGCCAGATGAAGCAAGGGAGAAACTAATTTGACAATGCACTGTGCTATTCAGAGATAGAAAATAAGATGACTTGCAAGCAATGTGAGGATGTAGAGTTCTACTGAGAATTTTATTGGCTGCCTGCCATTCTGTAAATAGCATGTTGTAAAAAGTGGTACTTAGAAACAGTTAGAGGTGAACTTTTTCTCTGAATTATCATGGCAGTGTCTTTATTAGCAGCAATTAAGAAGATTTGGGCCAACTGCGTCTCATGATTTTGTCTTACAGAAGGTAGCAAAAAGCTTGTGCCAGGAACACTTACTCTTCAAGCTGCAAGGCTTTTACAACTTTTCTCTTCATGCTGTAATTCTCACAGGATTTCCATTACTTCTCTGTATGCCAGGATTCTGTCTTCTGATTTAATCCATTTTTCTCATCATTTGTATTAGGTTGGGATGATACTAGGATTTCAATTAACCTGATTTACCAATTGGCTCTGTAGGACTGAGTGTCTTGGTCTGTTGATGAGCTCTCCTCTTCACTGGAGAAACTGTTAAGCTCTTTCTTCTTAAATTGTGCTGCTGAGTCAGATAGTAAAATCATGGTAATGATAGGAGGAAGTTACAGTTGGGCCTGAAATCAGAAGTTATTTCTATATTACGAATGTCTAAATATTTCGGGAGTGTTTCAAAAGGTTTATTCTATTAAATTGCCTCTGGGATATTCTGTTGTGTATCACGTCCATGGTATATCTGTCCCTCACTTTAGGAATGGAAAGTGAGTATGAGCTCTTAGCTGAAAGTGTAAGATTAGTTAATTCATGTAAGGTAGATAGAACACCTTATGAGGAAAAATAATGGTCATATTTCAGCTTATCCAAGTTGTAAATATGATGGTAAATACAAAAGCTGTTTTAGTTGTTTGTTTTTGTGTTTTGGTTTTTTTTAAATGTAAAACGTATTCTTTATTTCTTTTGAAATGAGGGAAAGGTGGCTCTTGTTTATTAGGCAAATGATTGGTTCTGAAGTTCAGTTGTACAATGACATTGGCTGTGGGTGAGTGTGTATATCTCAGTACATCTGCTTTTAAAAAATGTGCTCTTCTCCATGTCTCAGGATCTTTTTCTGATAGTAAATTTGCTAGAGGCAATATTTAGGCAGTTAAATGTTGACAAAATAATAAAGATATAGTTCCTTACTGTCTCATTGTACTCTAACCAGTAGAAGATAGAGTGATGAAATTAGGAAAAGTACTTCTGTGGTTTAAAACAAAGAGAAGAGCCAGAAACCCTTACTGCAAGTTAAAATTTACTTATGTTTCTAGATTTGTGTATGAGTGTCTGCACCCAGTGCAAAATTAAAGAAACTCATGCCTTTGATAGCCTTATTTGGGCTTGTGAAATCACTAGTGGTGGATTTAAAACCACTACTAGCTCTGACTGAATCTCTTCACATATATGATGATTTACAAAGATGATAGAACATGTGTGTACTCAGATCACTGCACTATGAATTCCTTAGTGCCCATTGCCCCATCCTCTCTCATGCTCTGTGATGAAAGGATAACGATTAATTTTTGCCTGGTGTTGGCTGTCCCTCACAAGATACTGATTGTGTTCAGTTCCATTGCTAATCAATTGGGGTTGAGTGTGAAAGGAGCCTCCTGAAAATGCTTAGTGTCTTTATATAAGTTAGCCTAGAGCTGGGTAAGTGCACTGTGCTGACTTGTTGGATCATGTGCAGTATAGATTCCTCTGGGAAGCTTCTGATTCTGAAGGCATGAAGTCCTCTTTGTGAGCCAAAAGGCAGCCTAAGTGAAGCTTATTCTGGGACCTGGAAGCCACTGACAGGAATGTGTGGGCAAAAGTGTTGGCTCCAGGCAGCTGGATATATTTTTCTCTTATTTCTAAACAGGGAGAAGGTTTTTAACCTTTTCCTGAAGGGAGAAGTAAACAAACAAAAAAACCCAAACAAAAACACTCTCAAAAACCACAAGTTTTAGACTAATTGCCTATTGTCTTAGTAGGAAATGGACAGTAATGAGATCATTTGTATTTTGTTGAAGGAAGGGCATTGTTTGATGTGTAGTGTATGCTTGGGGTTTTTTAATAGACAAGCTTTTACTTTAAGACCAAGTAGCTCGGAGTTTTTCTAATCTTAAACTGATCTTGCAATCCTCATTATCTAATTTTAACATTAATCTGTTCAGTGAATTGAATTGCCATTATTGTTAGGGAAGCAGTCAGATTTAAAATAACCATAGGGTCCTGTTGAAACTGATCTGAATATCTTCAACAAAGATTGTAAAAGGTGGAATGAACTTTCTTGGTAACTCAAATAGAATTTCAATTGTTTGAATTTAGTGGAAGACAACTATATACTTCTTCATTTGCTAAAGAGCACCATTTCTAAAGCTTTATTTAGCAAGCTCTGAAACATAAAATAACTCCTGACAAAGCACAGTTCTTTGTGCCTTTTTTCCTTTTTTTTTTTTTTTTTTAAATGAAGTCATGTCTTTATTACTGTATGTATGTTGTCAAGCAAACTGCCACAAAAGTGGTGCGGGGGACCCAGTGCTTACACAATGAGTCTTTGGGGTTTTTCCTTTGAAATGACTCTGGTCTGGTCCTGTGGGCTGAAACTCATTAGCAGTTAGAGTGCCTCTGCTGCTGTTTAATCCAAAAAAAGCATGTGTTTCATGCACTCTGAGAATGCTACATGATGCAGACTGAAGTATGGTGCTAGTTTTTATTGTAGAACTCCATCCTGATGTGAACTGCAAATTTGATATAGGCAGAATCACACAATCCAAATGTCTCCTTTTGTTTTGACACAATGCTTCTAAACAGTACAATTAAAAAAGAAAAAAAAAGAGGTAAAGTTACAAAACATTGATTATTCTTCAAATAAGGCAGTGGGAAAATGTCTTTAAAAATATTTTTACATTTCTCAAGACTTTTTTTGTGCATAGCTGTTTCCGAGGGCAAAAATAAATGTGCATATTTATTGCAATTCTAGTGAAAAGTAGCAATCACAGCAGCAAAGTATGTGGAGTCATCTAATTACTAATGGAAGGCCTTAATAACCGAGTGTGGAAATATGTAAAATTTAGGAATACACTTGAAGCCTTGAAGTGATACTTGCAGGAAATAGTAATGGAACATATAGCTATACAGTCTTTGAAGTAACAGAAGAGCAAGTATGTTCCACAACATTAACAGCTTTTGATTTGTACATACAGCTTGTTTACGCTTGGAATTATACAGTAGATGATTGAATAAGGTTTCTTGGGATAGCATTCAGTAGTGGTACAAGGTATAATAAATTTTTTCTTTATGATTTTATGAGATATTTCAGTATATTAATGCCAACAAACAGAGTGATTGATTCATTAATTCGTGTTAGGAGAATGGATCTAGAAATGCTGACTAAATTTCAGCTAAAGTAAGTTTTTGGATTTTGTGCTCTAGCAATAGGAGAATTGCATTTCAGTGTTTTACTGGAATGCAGTGTTGTTCAAGGCTGACATGGAAATCAAGGCAGACTGATACTTTGCCTACTTCTAGGAAAAAATACAGTATTATGAAAATTATTGCAAATTAGTTGTTTGGAAACTCAAGATATATCTATGTGTCCTAAATAGTTACCCATTTCTTACATTTTTATGTGTGTCATTTCCATGTTTAAACCAAATGATGGTTTTATGACAGTATTTTAGAAAGAAACTGTCTGAAGAAAGTAAAAATATCTCTATATACTACATCTTTGTAAACTTTTTGAAAACAGCTTCTGCTTTGTGTTACTGACCTGTCCTTAATGTTTGTGAGGAAAAAGAAGATTTTTCTAGAATGGTGTTTTGTGCAAAGTGCCAGGTAGTTGTCTTGCCAGGCTTAGAGCAGCCACATCCACTCACTGTTTGTGAGTGAGGATGTTGATCAGGCGAGAGGGTAAAAGTGGAGTCTGTAAGTTTTGTGACCCGGTTTGTGTAAGACTGGGGATAGTCCTACTGCCAACCTCAAATACAGGATGGGAGTGTAGATGGCAGATGGTACTTGCAGTTTTGCATATACACTCATTTACTACAGTAGGTAAAACAGAGAGGAGGTCATCTTATCTTTCGTGTTTCCTTGTATTTACCAAATTTAGAGACATTAACATTTCACAAGATTATTTTTTTCCTATGAGTGAAAGCAAATGTCCTGGACTTTGAGCCCCAGTAACTTAAGCTACTAAGGTGTTTCCAGCTGAGAAGTAGTTGTGGGTTAGAGGTCCATGCATTGTACATTGATCACTTGCAGCCATAAACCCAGAAAGGTAAAAGTCAATGAAGCTGTCACTTTTCATGTTCTTGGACTGCTTTGAATATGTTTAATGGATGTATGTGTAGTTACATTTCACTAGATTCTATAATAGTAATGAGACACTAGACAGTTTGAGAAAACTCAATAGAGAGATGGAATGTATTTTAGTATTGGCAGCAGAAACAAAATCAAGATTGCTTTGGGGAATGATAATCTGTAGAATTGGTCCAAGGTTTTAGGATTTGTGGATTATAAGTGTATGGAGAGAAATCAATGAGACATGCCCCTTTAGGGAGACCCTTATTTACCAAACCTGGGAAACCAATATGGTCATTGCAAACTGTCATTGCTGAGCCCTTATTACCCCGAGAATACATGAGGAAACCTTTATGGGGAGCACAGTGCCTCTGCAGTTAATGTTTAATTTACACTTTAATTTTGAGTTATAAATATTATGTGGGGATCTCAAAGTGCCTTGATCGGTGCTTACTTAGAAATTAAAAGTGTAGTTTCTTCACATTTTTAACCTTTCCTTTTTTTGGGCAGTAAGTCTTAGCTGAGTCCAGGCATTCTGAAGTGTTTAGTTTATCCTGGTTTTGTGTCTGTACTTGAGTTTGCATATTGAAGGACTCCTGAACAGTTCTCTTTTTGTTGATGCATATATCCTTGAGAACATGAATTAGAAGACAGGGGAATTGGTAGAATAGTTAGAGATGAATTTAAGGTAAATTTTTTTTGTCATTTGTAATTTCTCTTACAGTTGGCCCTGAAAATCAATATTATAAGCGTCTGTAAGTGTAAAGTGGATATCATGTTGCAAAGGTTTGAATCTTAAGTGTCTATGTCTCTGTAAGCCTTCCTTGAAGATGCCTGTTATAACATTTTTAGAACTATGAATTGATAAGGGCAAGAGACACAGTGTTTCTATTTAAAGGCATAGCCAAGTATGGCAGTGTCTGTGTGGCATTTTTTCTGATTTAGAAACAATGATATTCAAGAGTGTTTTAACTGTTCTTTTTATTTTTCCTCACAAATCTAATCATGAAAGAAAACTGATCAATCTGGTGATGGAAACTGTTCACCAAAACATGTTTTGTCTTAAGAAAACCAATTTGAGTCAGGAGAAGCAAAGGTGCTTGCTAAATGTAAGGTTAGTTTAGTCCCTTCCCATATTGAAAAAAAACAAACCAAAAAGCCCAGTTCCACTGATGGTAGTATGTCAGTCTTACAGAGGGCTCCACCAATCAGAGCTGAAAACATCTTTCAAAAGATGAAGAATTTTCATCTTGCTTCTTTGCCCTGGAGTCTTCCTTGAGAAAATGTGTAGCGGGAATAGTAAGAATAAGATGTGCTTGGAACCCTGTAGTTGACTGGCAGCATTTATTTAGCAAATGTATTAAGAATAATTGAAAATCTGTGGGGTTTTAAAGCAAAAATCTGATACTGAATCATGAGCTTGCCTAATGTAATCCACTGTTAATTTGCAAAGAAACCATTTGCCATTAGTCTTTTGTGAAATAGTAATTATCAAGCTGCATAATAAAGGACTGATAGCATCCATTACTATGTACAGGAATTTCTTCCAAGACAAATAGTATTTTATTATAATCTGTTTTATATTACTGTGAGAAAGAGATGTTTAAATAGGAGTGGATTATGAACATAAAATCTTCAAGTGCATCAGCAGATAGAATTAAGCAGTAGGGAGTCTGTGACAAAAGGTGAAACAATTTGTTCTGAAGAACTCCTCAGTAATCTTGTACTTGAACAGGAAAAGAATTGGGTTTTTTGGATGCAGTAAGGAAGAGTAAATGTCTTCAAAAAATAGTAGTAGTTTTGGAGTGTGGAAAAAAATTACATGGAAAAAATTACATAGAGCCATTTGTTTCAAATGACATTAATGTGCATATTTCCACATGTGCTGTTCAGAATTCCATTCTAAATAATTTCTTTTCCATTTACTTTCTGAGTTCACTGCAGATAGCTACCGCAATTCCCTTAGCAATGGACACAATTTACGATCACCCCTCCTGCTCTGCTACATGTTGACAGCTTCTTGTTTGAAATCAGAGTGTTTCTGTTCGCATGGATTTGTTGAGAAGTTGTCCTTGGAATTGTGGCACTGTTATTTGTGTGTAGAAAAACCACTGAAACAGTCTAGTGTAATTCACTCTCATACTTATGAAGGGTTTAAAATTTTAAGAATGGGTTATTTCCAAAATTGTTTTTACTGTCTCCTTATTATCCCAATTTCAAAATGTGCTCACAGACCACTAAAGTAGTATTAGCTAATCTAGGTCATATTTTCTGCTTGGTTGTTTATATTTTGACCACTGTTCTAAATATTTCTTGGGTTCTGACATTGAATTATCTGCTGTTTAAATGTTTCTTTTCCTCCCTGCATGAGTTTGGAAATCTCTGCAATTAAAGTATTCTGGCAGCTTTGATTTCTTGGGTGTCTAAATTTTAGTAATAGAATGTTTCTTGAGCTGATTTTTTTTTTTTAAAGATGCTGATTTATACAATAAAACTCTTTGTTCACAGGATAATGAATTTCTTCCAGAGCTTATTTTCACATTAAAGTTTCAACTTGGAATCTTTGGTTTGATTGTTATTAGGAATGAGGAGCACATTTTAACATTTATCTATTTTACCACATTTTATACATAAAGCCTGCATCCATTAAAAACTATTTATTCATGAAAATGAGTCCTCAGCTGGCACAAAATCAGACACAAAGGCAAGAAGAGTGATGGAGGAAGAGAAGGCTTTTAAAGTCAACCTTTCCTCATTTATATAAATGCGTAATTTGAAAAATGCTGGTAATATGTATTTATTCAGTATTATTATGTAAGTTTTAAAGCGGATTTCACTTTCCATAGTCTAATTGAATTTTCTAGTAGCCAGTTATAGCTAAGTTGAACTAGCAATATTTGTGGAAATATGGGAAAAAAATCCTTTCAGAAATAAGTCTGAGTCATATTTGCTAAAAAAAAGAGGTTGACTGTTCCTACACAGGTGCTGGGCCTTGAAGAAAAATACGAAACATGAAATTGTGCGATAAGTGATAGAAGGGTATATTTATTTACTGCAAAATGCTCAAATTCTGAATTTAACTTCTTTATGAAGCTGCTCATTTCAGTATGTGGAGCAAGGATTCTCTGTATGTAATCTTTCATCGCTGTTAATGTTTGGAGCATCTTGCGATTTACTACAATTATCTTTTTAAGGGTACATAAAACCCAAGTGGCTGCAGTATTAGGATATTGGGCGTAGGTGCATTGTGGATGGCTGTGTTATAATGCTATAATGCAATGGCACTAAATGTCCTTATTTTCCCTTGTTTTCTTTCCTTTAGTTTTTTGCCATTTTAGTGCTTGTAATGTACTTTTCAGTGGTCATGTCTCCAAGTTGAATAGAATAATAAAACTATTATTGATTAATAGAATCCCTGTCTGGGATTATTGTCCCACGATTTTAACAAAAAGGAATGACATCACATGGTCAGTTTGTCCTGAAGGAGCCATCAAATTAAAGGGTTGAATTTGAGACCTTTGACCAGAACTTTCAGATCTCATTTCCTGAAGCTGTGCTTTTAACTAGATGATCTGCCTTGCCTTTTCCACCTCCTTTGAGCAGTTTCTGTTTATGTTTAAATGCACCTTTAATTATGCCAAGTTGAAGCTGTCCTTTAAATAACCTGACCTTGGGACACAGGACTTTCCACCTTCAGAATGTTTTTTGTTGGTACTGTCAGACTGAGACCTACAGGTTTTCACTACTGGTTACTGCCAATGTAGTGTCTGAGGAGTACGGTGCTGTGCAAATGTTTTCCTTTCCTTTGTTGGTGTTTTTGTTAAACCTGTATTTCCAGTCAATATGCCTGATAACTCATGGTGCTATGTCAGGAGGAAGTGATGCCTCCCATGCCCTCCAAAGCAAGCTCTTGTAAGAGACTAGAACTGTTCTAGAGTTTGGAAAGCAAATGATAGGAAAACATATTCAAAAGAGAGAGACCTGAAGAGACAAACCCTTGTTCCTTTTGCTGGCAAGATAAAAAAGACCATGGTTATGCTCATAAGGGGAAAGGAATATAATGGTTAAAAGGCAGAATTTTTGATAGATCTATACCTGCTCTTTTTCATTTCTTTTCTTAATGCTGTTGACTTCACTGTGAAACCATAGCAGTTTATTTAACCTCTTCCTCTTTATTTGAATTATTAGAAAAGCAAACATGTTTGTATTTTACTTCTAGGGGTATTGCTGCTAAGAACTTTGGCAAATATTGAGATTTTTAGTACAGATATAACAGGTTGGTATTAATTTCAATATTCAGCTTGTGCTTCTGTAGTAATTCTGTACCTAAAACTGAGACGATACCACTTAAAATTAAAACATCTGTGATACATTGTTCAGAGCAATACCGAATATATTCAAGAACATTCTGTAGTAATAGGACAGTATTTGGTTGTTAGCTAGAGACCTTAGCTGGGCTGGGCTTCTTTCTTGTTTTGATGGATTTGAGGGATTAGGGTTAGACTTTTGACAGGGAATAAAAATGGCAAAAATGGAATCTGTTAAACAAACAAAACCTCCACCAGGATTGCTGTAAAGTTGGGGAAGTAATGCTTTCACTCTCATAGGAAGTAAACTGAGCTTTTGCTTCCTAAACATGTTTCATACTAACGCTGGTTCAGGTAAGTAATTTTTATCATGCAAGTGACACTGCAAGAATCATCTCATGAAATGAGCAGAGAACTCAGCTATTCTCTGAGCCCTCTAGTGGATAAAAATTCTGTTCTCTTCATGGTTCCCAGAGCTACTGGGAGAGAAAAAAATAAAAGGAAGTAGTAGAATATCCTGCCTTTTTCGATAGCCTGCTGAAAGGGAGATTTTTTTTGACCATTTTACAGCTTTTAAAGGAATGAAAACAATTTAGAGTTTGGCAAGTGAGTTACTTTATTGTAGGGGGGGTTCTGCCTTTTTAAATTATTAATATTTTTAAGAATAATCCTGAAATATTGTTCAACAAGGGATCTTGGTTTGGATTTTGAAAATGTGTTTTAGAAAATGTTGACATTTGATACTTTCTCTTCCTTCATGATATTAACTGGCAGCATTTTCCTCCATTATAGCTAAACAAAGAAGGTAATTTTACGGTGTTCTCTCTGTAATAGAAGGTTGTCTCAGGACTATGTGTTGAAGGATAGTCTGGAGATGTTATAATATTTTCACCTACTTGGAAATTACTTTGAGGAGATTCCAAGTTACTTTTTTTTTTCTCTTTTCTATATTATTGCACAGAGTAAAAGTTTTGAATGTTGTCCATCCAAGAAAGAATAATCTTTGTCAGAGAAGGATACATTATACTGTCATGTAGAAGTAGTGAAGGACCATTTTAATGGGTTTCTTCTGTGCTGGAAACAAATGACAGTCCAATAACATTACTGTAATTCTCATTAAAAGTTGTTCTATTTAGGCTTGCTATTTGCTGTGTGATTTTTAAGCTATTTATTCAAAATCTTTAATACTTCTACTACATATTTTAATTTATATGTTCACCTCATGGAAAGTTTGACATACCAGTGCATATTCTGTTATCCACGCTGTGCTAAAACATAGTTTAAAAAAGCGATTCTGTTTTTAATTCCAATTTCTACATACTTTATAAACTTTGACACACTGATATAAAAAGTTCTCAAATAAGAATGCTTCAAGCAGGTATTGAGTGCGTTGCTTTCAGAGTGGCTTAAGCCTTTTCCAGTGTTGCAGTACCTAGAGGGGACATTCCTGGTGCCAGAGTTGGGATTGACCTAATCCAAATAAGGAAACAAGAGTTCCCAAACAAAGTGAATTAGATTGACATCTGAAATTCAACTCAAGATCTGGTCGGGGTGGAAGATGAGCATGTTAATCTTAAGATAAATTGGAAATATAAATAAAATATTGAAAATATTACAGGACTTTAGATCATCCTGACCTGCTTGTGTTGCTTTATCTTGGGCAAGAACCAACTAAAAAGGAAGCTAAGCAGAGAGAGATGATGAAGGGATGCTAACCATTCACAGTTGCATAGAAATACTGCAGCATTGGAAAAGCGGTGACACTGGCGTGCATAAAGTGTATTTATTTATTTGCCCATGTTATGGCACTGTTAAATTGTAGAATTGTGCTTTCAATTGGTAGGAAATGTAAAATGTATAAAGACAAAATCCAAGTATTAGAGTAGTCTAAAAAAAAAGCCAAAAAACTGTTTTGAGGACAGAGCTGAAGTAAATTATGTATTGGGATGCCAAGGAGTGATTTTTGAACTCGCAATGAAGAATAGTAACTCTTTATGAAAGCTTGAAGTTTTGCTAAGTTCTGTTTGCTTTTCAGCTGCCTATGCATGTTACATATATGCTAGTGTTCAAATACATGGTTTGGTTTTCAGATTATTATTTTTCTAAATTTCTCAAGAAAATAAATTTTATACTGTCTCTGTTGGTCAGCTTGTTCATGCAATTATTTTCTGCAGTACCTTTTGGATATATGAACTACTTTAAACCAAATTTGACAGACTGATGCCCTGAAAGATACGAAAACTTTTTTGAATATAAATGGCTCAGTTGGGGTTGTGAAGAGAGGAAGCCTCCCTACCATAAACTGGTTGCTGGTTGCCAGAGAATCCATGTAAAGCTCAAGGTGTAGGAAATTTCACTGTTTTCAGAACTGAGGGCTTCCTGTCTGCTGTGAACGGTGTACTTGTTTGGTGTAGAGTAACTTATGCCTGTGCATTTCTTTGGATGTGGACTGCAGGGAATACTGCAATAGCTTTTTGTCAGGTAGACTTAGCTGGTGGGATGCTTTCTCCTTGACCATAGGTAAATTTGGGACTGAAAAAGGTGTTCTTGTCACATTCAAATGGCAGGTAGGCAAAGGAGTTGTCGTAGAAGAATGGTACTTAGCTATGTTATGTAATTTCTATTTATCAAAGATACTATTCTCAGAGAACTAAGGCTATTGATGTAATAGGTGATTTTCTCGGAAATAGGTAAAAAGTAGTAATTCTGTTTGTCTCAAGCTACTGTATTCACCCTTTGTTTCTTTTTTCCCTTCTTCCTTTCAAAACTGTTTCGCAGATGCTCAGGTTAATGAATTTTAATTTTAATTTGGCCTTTTCCTTGGGTTGCTGACAGTTCCTTCTATGCCACAGAGACCTTTATTTTCCAACTCACTTCATGTTTCAGTAAGAAGTAGAGTATCTGATGGAAACTTCTTCATGAATAAGTGAACCCAACTGGAACACAGCCAAACACTGTCAGAACTGGCTCCCTGAATCCCAGTCCTGTGTTTTACCATGGTTTGAGAGATTAGACTCATTAACCTCTCATTAGAAACATGTCAATGCTGAAATCCCACAGTATGCTAGATTCAGCCTATTAGAAATCCCAAAAGGCCAGTTAACATTAAAGAATTAACATTTCTTATTCCAAAAGTTAATAGTAGTTTCCTCATTTGGCTCCATTCCATTTCATTGAAATGGTAACTTCTTAGGTGCTTTTCCCCTTAGAATCAGCAGAAATGTTATTAAGCCAAAAAGAACTGTTTGATAGAAAAAGCTTTTATCATCATAGAAATTGCAGTATAAAAATGTTTATTTCATTTTGTTTTCTACAGGTGTATATAGAGAGCACTTCATGTATAAAATATGGTACACTTTTTACCTATAAATATAATAATACTTTCAAGTTATCTCTGTACCAGTGATAACTTAGAGCTTGCTAATTATAGAAGGATATTAAATCCTATTTGAGCAGGTCTAAATGCATCCAGATATTAAAGCACTGTGTTTAATTCCAGAGTTCAGAGTGTGAGGTAGAAAGAAACATCACTTCCATTGTCTTTTGACCGAAGGAGCTTTCTCCTCTAATGAGAATGAGCACTGCAAAATAATTTGAGTAAGATGGGATTCATCTTGCATCAGTCATATTACATAGCTTCTACTCAAGCTTGATGTGAATGCCGGTTAAAATCTGTAAAACAAGAGGTAAATGACCCTTTACTAGCAATACATTTTTGTGTGTATTCATCTGCTACTGTGAGCAAAAAAAGAAATTTCCATTTTGTGTGGCTATTACAAGAAGCATGAAATAATGCTTTTGAAAAGCTTAATGTCATTGTTCAAAATGGAAAACAGTATTTTCGAAGACATTGCACTTTGTTATTCAGAGCTACGCTTATCAGCCACCATTTTTAGGACATTTGGCTGCTGTTTCAAAGTACAAGAGTGAAACATGGGGTCATTAGTAGGGAAATGAGAAAGAGTTAGACTGGCAAAACCATGGTCTGCCCTCCTTGAGACAGAAATAAGAACAGTCACTAGAAAAAAACCACAAGATCAAGGGGATCCTGTATTCTCACCCTGCCACAACAAGACCAAGTGCAAGGTATCAGTGTAGGCTGGGGGATAAAGGGATCGAGAGCCGCCCTGCTGAGAAGGACTTTGGGGTGCTGGTAGATGAGAGGCTGGACATGAGCCAGCAATGTGCACTCACAGCCCAGAAACCAACCATGTCCTGGGCTGTATCAAAAGCAGTGCGGCCAGCAGGTCGAGAGAGGGGATTCTATCCCTCTACCCCACTCAGGAAATCCCATCTGGGTTACTGCATGTAGGTCTGTAGTCCTCAGCACAGGAAGGACATGGACCTGATGGAGCAGGTCCAGAGCAGGACCGCAAAAACGATCAGTGGGTTGGAACACCTCTCTTTTGTGGAAAGGCTGAGAGAGTTGAATTCATCCCAGAGAAAAGAAGGCACCAGGGAGACCTTGTTGTGGCCTTTTAATACTTGAATAAGACTTAGAAGAAAGGGGAGGACAGACTGTTTTTAGGGCCAGTTGATAAAGGACAAGGGGAAATGGTTTCAAACTGTAAGAAAGTAGGTTTAGATTAGATATTAAGAAGAAATTATTCACATTCAATTATGTTCTGTTACTACTGGGATTTATCCTCCAGCACTGGAGATAATTTCAAGCACACACGTTAAGCAGGATATGGAAAGGTTGTATTTGACTCCTGACTTAGACTTTTCACATCCTCTGCAAAATAAAAAGACAAATGAAAGTGACATCCCAGGATTTTTCATTTCTCCTAAAGCTGCTTAATTATGATTTTGTTTTCTTTTAACAAACTTTCACTACTGCAGAGGAGCAGAGACCAAAAGAGCCAGTATATCAAACTGGGAGCATATATTTTCCATAGCCCAGACTAAGTAGTATTCTTAAAAAAAGACATGTGAAACTTGTTAGATAAGTCATTTATAAAGTGAGTGGGGACACTTGAATTTGTATTTATTGACATATCACTTTTGAAACCTATTTTATAAAATAAGCATACAGATTTCTATGGTGCCAGGTTTAGGTGTTAAGACTGGTTTTTGTGTTCGGGATTCATGGGACTTTTGAGAATCACTAAGAAATAAGAAACACCAAAACCCTGGTAAGAATAAAAACCAGGCAATTTTTTAGTCATAATGGCCTCTTGTCTTTGTAAAATTTTTGGTTTCAAAGACATGCTCAGATCACTGGGGTTCTTGGCTTTTTTGAAGTTACTGGTATTTAGATATATAGAAACACAGAATTATTTAGGATGGAAAAAGTCCTTGAGATCATTAAGTTCAACTGTAAACCTAACATTGCCATTGCCACCACTAAACCATGTTCCTAAGTGCCACGTCTACGTGATCAATGCATTAAATCAGCCATTGACTCAGAGTCTAAAAGTTGTTGATTTAAAACATGGAGGCAGTGAAACAATCTTTTAAAGGCACTGAAGTTTGTTTCTTTTGCCTGTAGCAAGTTCATCAAAGTGCTCTAGAGATTGCGTTCAGAACTTTACCATGCCAAGAAGTATTTCTGACATTTCCAGTTAATGTGTTAGAAGTTTCATTTTTTAATCTTTGAAATAGGGCACAGAAATATAGGACAATGTAAGCTTTCAGAAGTTCTGACCAATGCCATTAAACACTACTGTTTAGCAATTATTTTAAGTCCCAGCTTTTGGTATACAGATATCTTTTTGCTCTTCCATGACCACTGTTTTCTTCCATGGATTTCTAGGAGATGTGACACTATCATGAAAAATTCATGTCTCAAAACAGCCTTGTCTTTTTGTGTTTACATTCAGATGAAAAGCTCTCCACAACTCTTTCAGTGTCTCATAAGAATCAAATTGGCGAGGAGAATCCAGTGTTATGGGATTTACATGTCTCGTATGCTGGTCATGCTTAACTTCCCTGTGACAGACAGCTCTGAGAAAGCCAAGAGTCTTGGCATGTCGTCTTGGGGTTGAGGAGAAGATGGGAGCAAGCCAACAGGCATTGAAGGTAGAAGAGAATGAAGTAAGGATGACAAAAAGGGAATGATACAAAATTATGTCAGTACTTCACTATCCATTAGTAATGTTTCTGGAGTGCTGTTTACCAGCACTGATGGCACACTTGGCACTTTGTAGTGTTCTACATCATTGCATGTCAGTATATCTTTTGGCACCTGGTTCCAGAGATTGCATTGGTCTCCTGAATGTCAGTCCTGCAATTGGGTATGTTTCGGTCATGTCAGAACAAGACCACTTCAGTCTTCTCTGAGGAGGTTTTATTTTCAGCCACTGGAACAGTATCAAATGTGTATTTTGGTGAGGTTACTGAGTAGGGTATATCTTTGGAAGGGAAAGCCTGAATCAACTGTCTGAATGAAAGACATAGAAGTAGGGAATTTACAGAAGTGTTTCCTACAGGAATTAAATGTATCAGCATCACTAGAAAAAGTAGATTTTTAAAATACAGAAGCATAGCTACCATGGTTTCTGGAAGAGTAAACTGTGACCTTTTGTTTGTGGGATTGTTTGGCGGAGTTATATTACAAGTAATAATTTCATTTGGATTTGGACTATTTTTTTCTTTTAGAAAGCATCTGACAAATTGCCTCAAAAGACCAATAAAAAGACATAGTTGTAGAGAAGTTAAACTGTCCTTGTTATGTATAATGGCAGTCACTGAGGTAATATGAACAAAGTGATCAGTGTACAGAATAAGAAGTTACTAGTAGCATGATTTCTTTGAAATGCTTTTTCAAAAAATGCTTGAGTGATTCCAGAATCACACTCACTAGAGAAGAAGTATTTTATAGATATGTTTTCCGGTTATACACTATTGTCATTATAATTTTAGATTTTTGTTGTCAGTTTAAATTAATGTTTTATTTTGAAGAGGTGGATTAGAATATTGTAAGTTTGGGCTTGTTTATAGTTAAGATATTAGAGGAGCTTTATTCAAAGAAAATTCCAGTCAGGAATTCAGTTTGTTTTACAGGTTTAGTCAAGCAACTCAGGGTTGATTTCTGCAATAGAAAGTTGTAGCTGTCTCAACAAAGCAACTATGAAAATCTCTCTCAGCTGCCTTGGTTGTTGGGACACATTTTTGCTCTGTTGTGCACAACCTAGAGAATTCTTTGTTCAGTGATTTGGTGTTTGTAGTGAGGGGCTTTTTTGGGTTTCTTATGGTTTGTTTTTTCCCTAAGGGCACCTTTGCTATTATTCTTTACAAAAACCAAGAATTTTTTTCCTAGAATATTAACCTGAAGAGCAGCTTTTCAGTAGAATAACTGTGAAGGAACAGATCACTTCTGTCTGATGGTGATTCTTAGTTGCATTTATGCTTTTCAGTATGTGGAACCCCTGATCTGCATGACTTGGAAGTTGCCTGTGGAATGTACAACTAAGTGGAACTGCTATAAGTTTTGTAATGCGTTTTAATTCAAGAGATTTTTTTCTTTCTCTGGAGCTAAATACCAGGACCAATGTAGCATATTGCTTAAAAATAATGGCATATAAAATCATACTTGTCCGCACTATAATAATACTTGTCTACTTTCATGTACAAACAGAAGCTTTGGTTCCCTTAGTAACTTTGTGGAAAATGCAATTTACCAGGGGCTTCTATCAGACCTGAATAGCAAAGCCACTTTCCACTCACACAGATTTTCCTGTGGCATTATGTGGTCAGTGCTTTTTTCCCAAGGTTGACGTGATTATGTATATTATACTGAATATGTTCTTTTGCACAGATGTGCTGCATTGCGGAGTGATAATTTGTAAAGCTCCTTGAGATTTGATGTTGAATGACATTATCGCTAATATGGTTTTAAGGACCTTAAGTCTCAAAAGTCTTTCATTGTAAACACCTGCTGGTGCTCTTCTTTGTATTTTTGGAACTGAAGAGATACTTTGGAAGTTGATGGGATTCTCTGTTGTGTTTTAGAGAGTTAGTTTTTCTCCCTGTTTCATATGAAGCAAAGCAGTGTGCCAGTGATTAATAAATAACTGGTTTCTGAAATTGCAGTGAGTATTCTCACAAGGGCCATTGTCTACTAGTGATACACTTTAAAAAAAGATGCAGTAAAAAAGATTCCTTAATGTATGCTCTAAAAAATGTTGCTGTTCTTCTAGTACATCATCTTCAGGGGGTAAGGTCACCATTCACACAGTACATTTGGTTAAGAGGCAAGTTGAAATGAAAGGAGGTTGTTTCCAACCTCTCTGCTGAGTCATAGTTCAGCTTTAATTTTATATTCTTTCATCTTCAGATAGCTTGAACTGTGGGATATAACATTAATGGCAACACATGCTGATTAAATTTGCCATGACCTCAGTATCACAGGGCCACATAATTTTCATTCTCCTTCTAGCATCTCATTATTTTAGAGGCACTTTGTTGCAGCTAGGAAGGTTCTTTAACTGATGTTAGTGAAACAATGAGCAGTGTAATTTGGTGAAAGTATGGGTTGTTGATCATACATTGTATCTGCGAGTCTCATTTGCATGAGAGCTCTGTCTGATTTAAGTACATGTGAGTGGGCATCATGACCCTTTATTTAACAATTATTTTGGAAGGTTTAAGAAAGAAGAGTTGTCCTCTGGAAATATCTTCTTAGTTTAAACAATTGTTGGACCAATGTTTTCTTTACATACTTATAAATATTAGGAAAGCCTAGATCCTATTGATGTTAACAGGCATAATGTTTAAGTTAGTCACAAAGAAAACTTAAAGTCACTGAATGACTAATCCATACTAGTGAATCCATATAAAATATTGATCATTGGAAACTCTTAATGCTAGAGGAGAGAGGTTTCCTAAGGGAAGCTTTAGGACACTTGACATTCTACCTGAAATAACAGTAAACACTTTCTTAAAATATCTTTGTCAAGACTTGTGTGTTAGCTATTTTTCTGTTTCCATTTCTGGTCTTACTGGGTGTTCTTTTTAAACTTAATCTTCCTTCCTTCACCTCTAGGAGAACTTGCTTGTAAAGTGCATATCAAGTGATCTACATGTGTATAAACTGTGATTGCTTAGCACACCCCTGCAATGTGTTTTGTCTAGGTGAAAGCTGGAAATTACTTTCTAGTTGTTTGCTTGTCCTTTAGATCTCCAACTTTGGCAAAGTAATTGTTGCAGCTTTAAGCTTTAAGACGTCCAGTATTTCCACTAGCGAACTTTTCTGGTTGATTCATTCATAACCTGCTAATTGTGGCTAATCCAATGGTTCCATGCAGTTTCTGAACAGCTCTTTTACTAAACCAAATTCATACAAGCATGGAGTGTCTATCTCAGTAACCAGGTGACATGCAGTTTTATAAACAGAGACAGATCAGCTGTGTGTCCTTTACATTATTGTGTATTTTTAGAGCTAAGACAAGCCTAGCTTTCCAATGTCTGCCTACAATCTCATTTTCAATTACTTTTACATTCAATAGTCTTTCTTCATATTAGAAGCTTATGTAAGCTTTCTATTTTTGTCTCATTCTAGCTGTGACATATGAGTAACTTTTAATACTCTCTAATAGCAGTGAAATTGCAAGTGCATACTTCAGGGGCATTTTCTTATTGAAGTTTGCTAGTGTCTGCAATTCATGAAGACCTCAGTGGTTGAGCTGAGTGTTCCCTTCCTGTCATAGAGCCCTGTGTGATGAATTGACAATGAGAAGCTTGTAGCTAATTACACTGGATAATAAGTATACTTCCTGTAACAGTGACTATTTGTAGACAGTAAACTTCATATTTTATGTATTCTTTCAGTCTGATGTAAATTTGGAGGTAATATCCAGGGAAAGGTGGGTCAACATTTCTTCAGTGATGTTAAGCAGATAGACCTTGAGTCGTGTCAAGGAACTAGTGCTTGATGGAAGGGTGCAAGTCTTGTGACTGACCAACAGAAACACAGCTGTCTTACATCAAGGGAATATTTCAAGATCCAAGAGATATTATTGAATGAGAATTACCTTGTCTTCAGGTAATAAGTGGTTTACATGAGAGAGCGGGTTCGTGTACCTGAATCACTGTCTTGAATAATCCTGGTCACAAAATTTTATGTAAACATTGTATATGTTAGGACATTCTAACTTTCTTTGTTCATATGTCTGGGTTGCTTGTTTGATGTGCTGTAAGTGCTTTACTTGGTCACGCAGTGTTTTTTGTAGAGTTAACCTTTGTAACTTAATGTGTTCATAAAAAGACTCAGGAGAAAATTGACATTTACTTTATGATCTAACAGTGATGCTTACCATCAAGGAAGAATTCACATGTACTACACCCCTGTAGTTGTTGTTGTCTGTCAGTATTCTCAGTGCCCTCTGGGCTACCTTGACAACGCTAGCGCAATGCACTGATGCTTGACTACTTTTCATCAGCCTCCCCACCTCCTCTGGGTGTTTTCTTTTTAAATCATAGACTTCAAGTGCCTTTTTATCCTCCCTTTGTGTTCAAATTACATAAATACAATGAAAGACGTAGCAGTCATCTTGGGGCTGAGGACAAGTGATAGAACAAGTATGGCTAGAATTTAAAATACTCTTAAGCAGCTTTCCTCTCTGAGGAAACATAGGCCGGGTATGGAGGTGCTGGATGATGGAATGATATGTACTCTATCAACCATGCATGTGTGCTGTACTGGTGATGCTGAAGCATGATGTTGAAGGGCTAAGGAAACACCCTCACTTACAACCTTTCTTAAAATTGGGCTGTTTTACACTTAATTTGAGCTGTTTCAGTGTTTAGTTGCACTATCAGTGTGGGGTAGAGCACACAGCTGCTTTCTTTTTTCACTAATTCTCTTGCAGTGCTGTGATGTTGCTGTATTTCAACTACGTGCAGAGCTTTTTATAATCTTCAGTCAAGTTAGTGTTGCACTGCCTCTGGTTCTGCGAGCTATTGCAAGAGACAGTCCCTCTTACTAAGCAGAAGACTGTAGTTAAGGTCTTGGTGTTTCTTCAGCGAATTGGACTTTTCCCATTTTACAGGTTTCCTGTACAATATCTCTCTCGTCCGTCTTCCTTAGTTCCAAATACTGTCATAAACAGTGAGTTTCAACAAGCAAAGATGAGAAGGAAACCTATCTGGTAAGATAGGAAATGAAAGCTCAGGGAGGGAGCGTTTCATGAGGGACAAACCCCCCTTGTGTTATAGGTCAAATGCTTGCCAACATGGTGAAGAGGACTTTGAAATAAAGTTGGCAGGGAAGGGGAACTTCAGTTCATCCCACTCCTACCAGTTTGATGCCAGTGCCTTTAATAAATGCCCTGAGCTTGGAGAGCAATCTCAAGTCAGCAGAAGAGCACCTGAAGGGCAGCACAATAGAATCCCAGACATTCCAGTCAGTAAGTCAGCTTGGTTGGTCGCCCAGCTTAAATGCCTCTGTGCAAAGGCACACAGCATGGGGAATAAACAAGAGGAGTTACAGAAGTGTGCATGCCTGCAGGGCTATCATCTTATGGGCATCATGATGACTGGAGTGTTGGAATGGAAGGATGCAGGCTCTTTAGGAAGCCCAGGCAGGGGAGATGAGGAGTGGGTGTCGCCCTCTATGTCAATGAGCAGCTGGAGTGCATGGAGCTCTGCCTGGGGATGGATGAGGAGCAAACAGAGAGCTTGTGGATCAGGATTAAAGAGAGAACAGAGACAAGTGATGTTTTAGTGGGGTGGTACAGCAGGGGGTTTTCGACAGTTCTATGATATTCCAGTGTGCTATTTTAGAATTCATGGGTGTCCCCATTCTCATGTCCCTTAAAAGCATGTAATGAGATGCACCATCTGGTACTGATTAGATACTATTGTATGGAAAATCTACTTGTATATCAATCTACTAGATTGTGAATCTTTTGATTTTAAGCTAGAGAAATAGCAGTTTACTGTCTCATTCTCCTCACAGAGCCAAAAATTAAGGCGATGGGCAAGAATACTTTAATTGCTTTTCTCCTTAGTTGCCATTGAAAAAGACTGTATGAAGTTGTGGGTAAAATCTACTTCAGTAATTATATAGGATTAATTAATCTTTCTGTTTTGAGATGTCCATTATTCTGAGCTGGTGTAATGAAGCCAGTCAAGACGGACCTTCCAATACATTAGATTTCACATTTGAGGGTCTTTCTCCTTTACGTTAATTGGCTGCACTCATCTTTGTGTACCAAAAGACTCGTATTCATAGGAAGATACATCTTTTTCACTGGGAACATATGCACTGAGCTGGGACACTCAGCTGACCTAGTGGAGCCAGTACCATCCTTTCTACTGTTTTGTGACAGCTGTAAAACTTTCCCTGAAGTGTGTGTACCCAGCTGGAGATTTTTTGTTATTTGTATGTGTGCAAATGAATGGACAGAAAAAGGAAGGGTTGTATGACAAGTAAAATAATGCCATTGTAATAATGCATAAGGGACAAAGGGGAAAGGATATTTATTAAGAATGCACACACCAAGTTCATCTACTTTCTGGGATTTAAAAGATAGGATCCTATGGAACAATGCATATAGAGGTGATCTCGAGCACTCTCTTAAGTGGAACAGGCAACTATGCAGTATCTTTGAGAAGAAAGTAAGACAATAATGCTTCTACTTTTACAGATTTTGATGTCTGCTTTACCAAGAAGCTTAAGGGACTGCAGTACTATCACATTGAATGTGTGCACATGTTTATATGTATTCTGTCAACATAATTTCTGTGCTTATATTAGAAATATGTGTTGCTTGCCCTTACTTTAAGGACTTTACTGATTAGCAGTTTAATGAATTCAGCGAGGAACCGGACTCTGCTCATAATTCTCTTATTGTCTTGTGTAGCCTTTGGCAAATTGCCTAATATTTGCATTTCTAGTATTTGAAAAATGTTGGTACTTATTTTTGTATACTGCTTGTGGGGCAGGCTAGCTTTAGAGTGAAAAATTGCTGAATAAAGTAATGCTTATTTCTGTATATTAAGCCCATCACTCTAGGATTTCTTCCATATTTAGTTCCTCAGGCAAATGCTCAATTCAATGATGTTTTCTTTCCGATACAGTTCTCAAAATTGTTTTCAGGGAACTTATTGTGGTATTAAATGTAGAGAGGACATAGAAAGCATGAGAAAAACAATGGATGAAATATCTCTGAAACACTCGGGTTTTTTCATGCTTTCTGGGCACTAAATATATGGATAAAGGCAAGCTGGATTTTTACATCATGAACATTAGTGGGTTTGTAGTAGCAATAATGCTAATACTTGAGTATTTTCACCATAATGCTTTGAATTTGGTTTCACTAGAGATATACAGAAAAGTAAAAAATAGTCTTGAGAATATTTTCCTTAGCTATTTAATTTAAAAAAAATAAGTTTACTGTACATAAATTAAGATTAGGATGTAAATGAGAGATTAGAGAAGTTCCCCATGCAGCATCTTGCCAATTTTATTTTAATGTTATGGACTACTGATGAATGCGTATGTGTGAGATATATATGCATAAAATCTACTAAATTTGACATTTATTTGAGAGCCTTCCTTTTTAAATTTCATGATGCTTGCCTGTTTAAAATCTGTTTAAAATCTCTTGCCTATTGAGAAACTGTAACACCAGTTCAGTTTTATTTTTGCAAAAAAACATTATACTAACTTGTGTGTGTGTATATGATCCGGTAAAGGAAAAACCAGTGAAATTCTATCCAATATATGATGAAAGGGGTGGACAGGTTTAAGATAGTTTAATCAGAATTGTCAAAATACAAACATTATGTATAGAAAGTTATTTGTAATTAAATAAGATGACACTGTTGAAAGATTTAAATGGGTATAGTGAGAATAATGTCCTGCAAATATGAGTCTATAATAGAAAGTATGGGACAACAGTCCTTTTCTACAAATTGTACAAGTGTGTCATCAGCAGCTGTCTGCAGGCTTGCCAGACTCTCCCCATTCTCATGGGGGCTTGTGAAGACAGGCTGGTATAACTAAGAATTTACAGAAATACAAACACACAAAGCGGTGCACTTGAGGATTCAGACTTGAATGTTTGTGCGTACTTGAAAGTGCCCACATGTGACCTGCCTGCCTGACAAACCATTTTAGTAAGTGAAGCCTAGGGGTACACAACTGCTGGAGGAGTAGGGGTCAGATCAGTGTACCTCTGTGTGAGGGGCAGCCTCTGGCTGCCTTCCTTCTCTGGCAAGCTGCCCTAGGGTAGACGTGGTGCCAACATTCAAGAAAACATGGCTCTCCAGCTCCTTAAAGCAGCCTTCTCCCATGAACCAAATGCCTTCAAAATGTGCTGTGACAATTGATCAATTACTGCTAGCAAAAATTAATAAACTATAATAAGTAAAACTAGTGAAGCAAATCAGTAATGCTCAATGAAACATTCATATTGACAGTGAGAAGATCAAATAGTAGGAGACACGCTGGGACACACGCCTCACTCACACAGGACTCATTGCAGTTACGTGCTGGGTATAACCTGTGCTGTGGCTACACCTGCAGTGTTGTATTCCCATGCAGCTTCCACGACAGCTGACTGCAGGAGGGCACCCGTCTTAGCTGAGAGAACTGATCAGAATGGGGTCATTCTGACCACTCAGCATGACCACATCCAGTAATTATAAAACGATCAGTAATTATAAAATTACCTCAACCTAGGCCCAGCAACAAGGATGAGATATCAGTGGTTTTTTTTTCCTTTGCATTTTGATGCTGCCTCCTTTGAGATTTTTTTCCTGCATGTAAGTTGTGCATACTGGTGGCTGTTCCTCCAGGGTTTTTTTAAGGATCTTGGCCAAAATAATACAAAATGTTACTTAGATTAAGCAATTCATCTGTCCATATTTCATTCAGATTTCTGTTATTACGTGTTTTGATGGTCTTTAATAAGAAGACATTTTTGATACATCTTTCTGCAAAAAATAAAACTGTACATGGCAGACATAGACAGGAGGGGTCACCTCAACTGGCAACAAAATAAATTTTCACATTTCTCTCAATCAGCTGTTGCCATCAAACAGCAACTGTTTCTAAAAAAATATTCATTCTCTAGGTTTTGGTTTGTTTTGTTGTTTTTTTTTTAATATACAAATCTCATCACATTCAGATAATTAAAATGCCATAACAGTTTTCACATTTCATTGCCTAATTAACAGCAATAAAGGCCACACTAAATCAGGATAAATCTGTAATTTTATCACTAATCGCAGAAGTGTGAGTGTCAGCATCATAATGAGATGCACAAATGTGGGGGTAATGAGGCTGTGGCTGTCTGGAAAATTAGAGCAAGTGCTGGCACAAATTGTACAGTAAGGTTTATTCCCATTTTATTAATTATATACTTGCTCAGGGAATTGTAACCAACTCAAATTAATTTGTGAAATTCATGCTCTGGCTATGAATCTGATATCTCAACGTGAAGTCAGGGTCCACATCCTTCCCTCAGTGCAAAAATTGCAAAACATTTCTGTGCCCTGAAATGCTTGTTTAGATGTGAAGACTTTGACATTCTAACATGCAATAACATGTTGCAAAGCTGATGGCAGCACTGTTGCATAGTTGCATTTAGCGATGATGGTACCGTCCTACTATGTGGGACATCAAGGCTTTCTAAGCCTTAGACACCTAGAAAGGTATCTAAGTAATACCGAAATAAAGATTATGGCGAATAAAAATATTTGGGGCACAGATAATGACTGTAATGTAATTTCATTTCTTGCCCTGTCTATTATGCTTCTTTGATGAAATGAAAAACACCAGCTTGACTGTTTTCAGCTAAGAGAAAGTATAGTTTTGCATTCTCACAAAAACTGTTGCAGTACCACAGGCTGAAAAATAATGATTAAAACTTGTTGATTCCTGTGGTTGGTTGTTTTTATGAACAGATCATACAGTTAATCTGTTTTAGAACAAAGTGATTAAATTATTTGTGCTGATTTTGTCCTGAGGCCATTCAGTAAACTTCTGAGTAATCTGGATGTTTATACATCCAAATTGACTTATTTGAACCATATGCACGTTTTATGTCAATAGCCAAGGATGACAGTGATCTTTCTCACACTGAAATATTTTATAATTAATTAATATTCAGCACCCAAGTGTCATACCTTAGACTTTCGTTCTAAATGCTGCTACACTGGTACATGGACAATTTGTATCTATATTCCATTTTTGTGTTGCAGTGGTGTTTCTAACCAAATAGTTAATATCATGCCTACTATCATTGCCAAAAGGGGTCTTCACAAGGGGTTGAATGACTTGTGTTTCCTGAGCTCTGTTTGTTATGATGTTGAGAAGTTGTAAAGGCGCCACTGAGGTTAATTATTATCTTCAGTAGCACGATAAACATTTTACAGGAAGAACACTGACAATCCCACAGTGGGAAATGCTTAATTTATTCTCTTTCACTAGATAAAGGTTGTTACTAGCAGATAATATCTTGTATGAGGAGTTAATAGCTAAAAAAGTTGTTCCAAATCCCTTCTCTAGTTATGTTGAATGTGGTATTAACTGTTGTACCAGCCAACACGCATTAAATCTGAGAGATACTACTCCAGGAAGAGCTGTTGTTACCTTATAATGGGTCATGTTCCTGGTAAAAGACTGTGTGAAGAGCCATCTTGTGTGTGAAACATGTATTGGTTTAGATGAGAACTATCTTTCTGTCAATCGCAATAAAACTTTGATGCATTTCATTGCATCTTTACTTCACACTGGCTTGTGCTTTAGCGCATGTTTCTGACCTTGTTAGGTCTTTTAGGTCTTTGCATTAAAGGAAACCAGTAGAAGCCTTTTAAAACCTGCAATGGTACAAAAAGTTGTTTCTCCATTTGGTTTTTCTTAATCAGCCCAGCTGGACTCACTCAGTGCTCTGTAGATAGTCGGTATAATTAACTAATGTGGAGTTTTCAGGTACAACTGAAACTGGCAGCATAAACTCAGTACTCACATCTTCATGTGGTATTAAGAGATGGTATTAGAAGAGGTTCAGGATGGTTTTTCGTAAGACTTGCTGATTGCTACTTTAGAATAAATTTTTATCTGTGTTGTTTCCTATTTGGCACCACTTGCTCTTAAGGAATTTGACTTAAATGTTGAAGTTTGACAGAACCATGGTTCTAACACATACCGTAAGGCTGGCTGCTCTGTCTCAAGATGCCATCTGCCAGGATCCTTGTTTTTAGGTTTCTATTCCCTGGTAAAAAATTTTGCAAATCACAAAGCTCTTGGAGCTTTTGCCCTAAAAGGACAGGTGACAGGCTGCAGTGTAACCTACACAGTCAGTGGTTGCGTGCTCTGCTCTGAGCTTATCCATAGTCTTCGATGCACAGTAGGCATGTCTTCCTGACTCTGTCTTAGAAAAAAAACTTTAAATGGAAATTATGTCTTTTTATGAATTTTTTATCCCCTTTCAGATTTGCCCACAAAACAATTAGATATTTTCTGCATTCAGTCTTGTCATACAGTTGTACACCATCTGTGACCTTTTATTTGACTTTATGAACATTACATTGACCATCATACTGCTTCAGAATTTATTTGTTATTTGCATCCCAGTACTGATATGTTATAATCAGGGACTGTCACTCGAATTTGTTTTTTCTAGAGCTTTTATGTATCTGTGAACATCAAGAAGACTTGCGAGGCTTGAAAACAAGGAATAAGGGGGAAAGAAACAATATATTTTAATATTTATTTTCTATACTAGTTTAAATTTTCTTCTGCAACATATTCTTTTCAGTTATTTCGGTTGGACAGAACAGAGGATTCTGTTCAGCTGGAGAAACCCAAAAGGTGTCAAAAAGTGCCCTATGACATTGGTTACATGCACAGGATGAATTCCATGAGCCACCATCACTGCTTCTTGGAGCTTCAAAGGTTTCCATTTATCTCAAACATGGAACTGAGGTCCAGGAATGTGAATTTACTCGAGCTTCAGAGAGCGGCAGAACTGGAGACAATATTCTCTTCCCATGTTCTCATACACTGTGTCTATGCAGAAAGAGTATTGTAAGGATCTTTGTAAATTTGTACACTGCCCTCATGGAATTCTAGGAAGTGACTGGAAAACAAATGAGAGTATAAGAGGGTCTGGAGTAGAAGCAGCAGCTCAGCACTGAGAAGTGAATGGTTTTTTATCTATAACTTACTGGTGGCAGTGCTAATTATATATCTAATTGTTACATCTTTTCTTTATCTTCCCTTGCCCTTTTGTGTAAGTAGGCTTAACAGATGCCTTTTGGAAGGGTAAGAAATATTGAAACATGATTAAAATTTGAATACTTAAGTTTATTGCTAAAGATGATTTAAAGTAATATGTGTAAGACTCTTAAAGCAGCAATATGAATTGCATATGACCTAGTTTTTTGTAGCTTGATAAGCTCATACTGGCTTTGAAAGCACTCAGGCTTTCATACTATTCTGAAAAGTGATTATCCTGTTGAACTGTGCTTAAAATTCATTGTTACTTCACTCACTATTCAGAAGACTGTGGCCTTAATAGTAGCTTAAGATACATGTATTTGCAATGAATAATTCACTTTCAGCATTGATCAACGCATGTTGTGTAATTAGCAAACAGGTTTAACAGTCAGCTAGGATGGTACTCTGTTGCATAACCACTGCGCTCATATCACAAAATCCAGGGCAGAGAGAGGCCACTAGAGAAAGGTTGTCACAACAGCTCTGTTGTTCAACAAGCAAAGATAATGTGTTGCATGTTTCTGGATTTCAGAGTGTAATATTTGTATGTTGTATTAACATCAAGTTGGTACTGGAAGGTAAAGTAAAATGGAATATGCTGTGTGTAACACTGGCTTTGGAATTTGAATGTCAGGGATGTAGAGCTGTGCTGCATAAGGTTATAGAGACAGGAGGGTTGATTTCTTCTCCCAGCCAACAAGTGACAGAAGGAGAGGAAATGGCCTCCAGTTACACCAGGAGAGGTTTCGACTGGATATTAGGAAAGATTTCTTCACTGAAAGGGCGGCCAGGCATTGGAACAAGCTTCCCAGAGAAGGGGTGGAGTCACCATCCCTGGAAGTGTTCATAGAACATCTACATGTGGCACCTGGGGACATGGTTTAGCAGTGAAGATGGCAGTTTTACATTTACAGTTGGACTTGATGATCTTACAGGTCTTTTCAAACCTTAGTAATTCTGTGAAAAGGGACATACAGTTTTAAAATGAACCTTAGAAGATCTGTGGGAATCACCGAAATCACCTCTTTTGTGTGTGTTTGTGTATTTTGCTGTCCTACTTTACCCTTTGGCAGCAGGGTAATTGGAAGGTCAAGAGGGACTTGTTGCTAAAAAAACTCCCCTCCCTTCACAGAGCTTGCACAGTTATAAATAAATCCACAGTCATAACAAGCTCTTCTCAGCCCTTGTGCTACTTCTCTTCACTCAGGACTTTTAAGGAGGTGTCCTGCAAAAATACTTCAGAGCAGTGTTTGAGGGCTTCCTTGTCTTTGGGCATATAGGGTGTGAATAGCTACAGAAGGGATTTATGAATAAATTAATAAATAAGTAAACTCTGTATGCATTTGCTTTTTAGGAATTTCTTCTGTTTCAGAGGAATACTTGGCCTGTGCTCTTTGCTGGTGGAAGCCTGGGCACAGGTGCTTGGAATGTGCATTGATAAAGTAGCTGTACCTTTTTAGTGTAGATTTGTGTTATAGTTTTAGAATTTATCAGAATTTTTCTTTCCCTACCAACACAGACTTTGGGAGCTGACACCCTCCTCGACAAAGGACCCAGCTAATGATCTGAATTCCAACCTGATGGCTGGGAGGAGAGTTCTTTTGTTTGTTTTGGGAGTTTTTTTCCACTCACTTCTTCAGCGGTGATTGGGAGAAGGAAGCATCTCGGGGGGACTCCTGGTGTTTTGGCTTTCTTCCCTGCCTCCTGCTCCTAGCCTGGTGTGCCTTGTGCTTCAGAGGGACAGGCAATCTTCATCGCTTTGGAGTTACTGCAGTTTTTCCTGGGGCACCGGTGGCACCAACGTGGGAGCCCCCAGTCCCCTCTGCCCACCCGCCGGGCCAGTGCCTTCCGGACAGAGGACAAAGGGGGACATGTTGCCTATGGGAGATGCTTCACTCTGTCCCTTCAGAGACTCATTCCTTTAGAGGTTTTGGTTACAGAGTTATTTGTTCTGTTTGGTGTTTTGGGTATATATATATATATATATTAATATATTTAGTAGTTAAGAACTGTTATCTTTCCTTCTACACATTTTCCAAATTAAAATTTTGTTTTACATTTAAGAGAGGCGTGGTCAATTTGAGAAAGGAATTCTAAATTGTTTTAGTTTACTCTAAACTAAGACAATTTGAAACCCTGAGATATATATACAGCATTCAACAGGTTCTAATAAGCAAAATTCAGATTATTTTCCTTATGTTGCATTGACACTTTCTGGGTTGCTCTGAGAACACTGGAAGAGCTGCTAAGGTCATATGGACCTCTGCAGTACAGCGTGGCAGTCAGCTGTTCACATGCAACAGTTAAAAGCTGTTTCAGTGGGCAAAATTACACTCTTGATGTATTTAAACACAATTTTCATATTACAAACAAGTAGAATAAGTTGTTTATGGAGAAAATGAAAAGTTTCTGCACACCAAATAGGATAAATTTATCTCTTGAAATAGAATTAAAATAAAATTACACTGTATCTAATAATAGTTATGAAATATCATCATTCTTTTAGTTCCAGCTGGCTAGTTTTTTGGTTGCTGGATGTTTTTCAGTGCAAATACTTGCTTAGCCATGTGAGATGGTGTAACGGCTGCAAGAAAGGCTTGAACAAAGTAGTATTACCTAGTCAGCCCATCAGAGCACTGCCTTTCTGAAGTTACTGCTTATCAAACCAAGACACTTGAAAGGCTTTAAATTTGTTTATGTTCCACACATTTTAATAAGATTCTTCTGACTGCAGCTGTAACCTGGTCTAATGTTTCTCACAGGAACTGTTAAGTGGTAAAAGCTGCTGTGTTATCACCGAGTACAAAACTGCAATAAGAGTCTCCTGTAAAAGGAATATCAGGCAGGCTTTGTTCAGGAGAGCATGCTGCTCTATACACGGGAAGAATCACAAGCATCACTCACAGCAGCAGCTGAAGCAATTAGCCAAATAAACAGGTTTTATTGATGATCTGCAATAGCTAATAAATGTTTAACGAGCTATAAAACACCCTGTGGATCAATCTTGCTATTAACAGCCTGGATCATAACCAGTACTTGTTAATTCTGAGTAACCTTATTGTTGGAAAATGGAAGGAATAAGTGGACTATATGCCAAATGTAAGAATGGAGACATCATTCCGAATAAATTCTGGTAATTTAAGGAACATTTTTAATTTACTTCTGCAGATAAAGCAACCATTTTGAAAAGAGGGGTTTAGGGGCATCTTTTCAGCTTCCCATGTCATTAAGTCAAGACTTCCAGCCATGGAATTACAGCACAATCACAGAAAAGCTGATAAAGAAAACCAGGAAGGTTTGAGGGGGATAGGGATGTGTTTTCTATAGTTCTATATGACACAAAACCATCTCTAGGGGAAATACTGTTCAAAACCACAGGGCTAAAGTAACTTTAGTAACTATTTGCCTAGTACTGTATTTTTATCTGATTGGCTGAATGTTATTTTTCTCAACAAAAAGGGTTATTTAATGTCACACACTGGCAGTTTGGTTTTTTTTTTTTAAAGATAAATAAGTAGAAGGTTAATAGGGAGATATTAATAGGTAAAGGATTAAGAAGTTATAGAAAGTAAAATGTTGACAGATAAGATATTCCTTAAAATTTGAAAATAGCATATGTAGTAAAGTGCTCTAGAAGTATTTAAATCAGTAATGTAACTGTGAATTCATGGGAGGTTCCTGCCAAATTTCCTAACAGTTTCAATGTTAATAGTTTGCATTTTTTGATTGCCAGTGTCACATTTTCTTGTGGTTAGTCCAGTGCTGTTATTTCAGGCATACCATGACCAAAATGTTGGTTCAGCTGAAGATTCAGATTTTTGTTGAGGGAAATTGCCATGATCCATGTATGGACATGTATGCATATGCAATTGTGCCTTAATATTGCTTAATGTATGTCCTCTTTATAGCTCTATGCATGGAAAGCACTTACTTCATTGTGACGTAAAGTCAATACATTAAGATTTCAAACGTTAAATTCTTGCACGAAAAATGTCGTCTTCATATGTAGTGTGTGATCTCTCTAATAAAGAGTCATTTCAGTTCTGGAGGGCTTTTCTCTATCTTCCTCTTTGGTACAGTATTGTAATGGAAATTTTCTGCACCTAAAGTAACTGATGATCTCAGAGTTTTTGTAAATATTTGCTTGAATATTTTATAAATATTTGTTGCAATCTGCAAGTGTTTGGAGTTGGTAATAAAAATATTTGCAGGTATAGATACCAGGGAAACATTCCCAGTGTAAAGTGTGTGAAAGACACTGTGCCACAAAAAAACCTCCTCACTCAGTGAGTGAGAAATAGTGTAACAAGAATCACACCTGTAACCACCAAGGCTGTCATATTAAAAACTTCATTTACACTACAGTTGTTGCTAGAAAATTAACTCTAGTTTTTTGGCAGTGAGTTAGTTGAAAATATAAATAAATAAAAATAAAAACTACTATGGTAAGAAAAGTTTCAAGTGAAATCTGTTCCTACAACAACGTCAGACTTATCTTTACAATGAACAGAGCCACTACAAAGATTGTAGGTAAACTAATAAAATGTTGGCTTCCATTGACTTCAGCAGATCTTTTTGTTCCATAATAACTATAAACACAATCTAAAATTAAAACAATACAGTGTCTTTTTGTTGTGCAGTCAAATACTTGAACTGTTTCATGTGAGCCATAACCACCTCTGTTATCAGGGATGACAGTAGGAGATGGGGGCTTGTCGAATAAAACCAAAATACATCTGTAATAGTCTGTTCCTATCATATAGAATGAGTACACAGGTAAGTTCTCCAGAACAGCTTACCCAAGTCTTTGAGATAAGGCGAGATTCCTAATTAATGTAATTAATGTGGTGAGATTTCTTCAGGCATTTCACGGAAAAATTATGTTTCTTCATTTGGGACTTGCCTGGAAAACTCTTTGCAGGAACAGACAAAAAGGCTGGGCAAGCAATGAAAGGATGGCACAAGCACCACTTGGTTCCATTGCTGCATGTGCAGATTGCTGGGTTTGAAGTTCACCACCATCCTTGTACTGATGCCTTTGCTGGGTCTCGGTTGCAATGCTGTTACTCTCCTTATTTCCCTGACCGCTTTCTTGGAGGCAGATCCTTGTTTGTTCCTTGGTAATGGACTGTACTATGCAACTGTCTTAAGTTCCTGGATGTCCGTGAATCCTACAAATTCACTGTTAGTGCAGACTCTTCCTGAGCATCTCTTGTAGAGTTTTGTTTCACAGTTTATGTCAGATATTTGTGATATTTACAGGTAAAAATGAACAAATAAATACCCACTGAGATTTTCTAATGAGTACAACAAAACTCTCTGGTTTAGCTAGAAAAGGAAACGCAAAATAATAAAAGTCTATGTATTTCTTATGAATTTACTTTCCTCTCTAAAGTATTATTTGAAGTTAATGTCAAAGCCTGTAAAGGTTTATTATTCCCCTCCTGCACACAGTTTTTGCCCTTCTGCTTAGGAAAAAAAAATTGTCTGTTTGCTATTTTCTCCCCAAAGAGCCATTACATAACCCCTCCTTTTATAATCCTTTGTCTCTCTTTCCTGGGAAGCCTTGTCTGAGGATCCAAGTTCATTCATATATTTAGAGCTTGATAGAATTAAAAGTAAAGTGAGTTTTGTCTTATGTAGCAAGCTCTTATGCAAGGTTGCTCCCTCTGAATAGCTGGTCAGCAAATGATTTTTTATTGCATCTGACCTTGGAGACCAGATGCTGCTCTGTCAGAGAATTGCGCTGTGTGCACCCTCAGGCCGTAAATGCTGCCATGTTTTTATAACTTTAAGCAAAATTCATAATTTAGTGACATTTGCTGAATTGTCAGAGGTAGCTGGTGGAAATGCATCTTGAAGAAATGAAATTTAAAAGATTTATCGGGAACTACATTGTATGATGTGTATTGCAAAAGTAATGAGAAAATTTTCTGAAGAACTTATTCTGATGTTGCTTTTGGATAGAACATGGACAAAATGGCATACAATATTAGAAATAAGAAAGATGAAAATTATTCTCTTAACTAGCAAAGCTTTATGCTGACAAAACTCTGGTGCGGATTCCTTTATCTTTTTGCCCATTTTAATTATTCTGATTGAGTAACTGATTTAGGTGCTGCCAATAAAATCTGTGACAGCCCTATAGGTGTGTTTTCATTCTGGAGGGATGACAAAGTGGGTTGAATCATGAGATGACAGTTGACTATTTAAATGTGTCATTTAATGGGTTAGCCTGGTCTTGACAGGGAAAACACCTTTATTCTTTTATGGATTTATGTCTTATTCTGAAATGTTGCTTTGTTAACAATGACAGTAAGATGAAACTGAGGGATTGTGCACCTACAGGAACACCAGGATTATCCTATGTTATAGCCTAAAGCTGGGGAGTGTCAAGAAATCTGGGTGTTTTGTGATCTCTAAAGTGCTTGCTATTTATGGAGGTTTTGTTACTTTCATTTCAAAGTAAAGAATTCTCTTCTTTCATTCTCATTTGCAAGTTTCCAGAATTTTGATCAATCTGGACTTATTTTTTGAATCCTCAGATTTCACAGCATCATCTTAAGTGTTATCACTCATGTTTATGACTTGCAGGCTCTGAAATCTCTGAAGCATATCTCAATGAACTTACAACCATAATATTCAACCGTGGTACCCTTTTAGTACCACCTCCATTTATGATGTTGGGTTGCTTGAATAAAGTTTTAGTATGCCACAGTTACATTCTTCAAATTATGTTTGGAGTTTTGCAAATAATGTGTTTGTTGATATTCTTTATTGAATGGATTGATGTTACTGTTTGTTTTTAATGTAGAAGTTGAAATAATTGTAACAAATCCATTTATATATTAATTGACATTACATTGGCACTGGTCTCTTTAGAGCTGGTTTCCAGTGGTAGGCAGTCTGTTTTGAAACTTACTAATGCTCTCAGTGGGAGAAGTGAAAAAATAACAAATTATTACAAAATGTAGCTCGTCTTTGTCTGCAGTTGACTTGCTGAAATACTGTAACAGTAATCAAAAATAAAGCGCATTTTATCAGTGTTATTAAATTCCAAGGATTAACAGATCTTATCTGGAAAAAATACGATCATGTTTACTGACTGATTAGTGTTACAGAACCTGTATATAAATGGTAAATCAGGGCCTACTCTCTTTTTAAGGTGTTGTTCAGCGTATTTGCCTGGTGTCTATTTCTAAAAAACTAATGTTATACCAAATTTCAGAACCCTTGATCCTTTAAGTGTATTGTACATTTGATATGGCAAATTAGATCAGTAAGATGCCAGGTCTACTGCAATTAACATTAACAACCTGGTTCTGTTTCTAATGCTTTTCCAAATACTGTAAAATTAATGCACTTGCTTGGATTTTCCTTGGAGTTTGGTATGTTTCCAGGCAAGGTTTATGCACCAAATCAGCACTTGTTGGAATACCATTCAGTACCTCATCTGCTCTTTTCTAATTTCTCTTGAGCAGCCCACAAACTTTGCTGGTGATTGACAGGATCTGTTAGTGCTTGTTCCCATATGGAGATTAAGCCATGACTGATGGAACTGTGTTCCAGACTTTTTCATTTACCTAGATGTCTCCCTCATCTACTGCAGGGGTACCTACTTGCCCTGTGGGAAAGCAAAATTGAAATAGGTTCTCAAACCAAGAGAAGTATTACATTCACCTAACTGATTGCAGTATTTATGGGCAAAGGAATACAAATTATTTCTGGTTTGTTATTTATTTCTTGGTTCAAAGCGATGTGTAACAGACAATGACATTGGCTGGAAATTGGCCAAAGTCTGGTTAAATGTGACCCTTAGCTGAATGTTGCTGTATGATTTGTTAAGATATACTTGATAGATATCATGAGCTTCCAAGCACTAGAACTGGGAACTGAAACAGTTTATCACTTGTAGTTCATGTTTCTGCAGTCGTCTCGTATTAATTTCTAATATTTTGTTTGACTTCTTGGCAATTTTTGAGTGCTAGACTGGTGCTAACAGAGAACCATCTATTTAACACCAAGGTCATTTTTCTGGGTGATAACAGCTTATTCAGAGCCAAGACTTTCTCATAGTTATTATTTTGTGTTAATTGGCATCAGACTTTGGTTTCCATTTTACTGTGACATAGTTTGTTTCTCTGAGCTTCTGCAACTCATTTCATTCAAACTTGGTTTTAATTGGCTCTTAATATTTTCATATCATCAGCAGATTTCACACCCTTGCTAATTTTTCCTTTCCCAGATTTTTATGTGTATAGAGTGAACTTCAGAGGTCACAACACAGATACTTGTGAAATGCTGTGCCTTACTTGTTTCTGTTGTGAAAACAACCACTTACTGTTGCCAGATAAACAGTCCATATGCCTATTAATTTGATTAAAAAGCCTTATTCAGTGCAGAACTGTGTATTCCTACTGGTATCTTCTTTCCATCTTGAGAGGGTTTGAAGTCAGAAAAATCCAGGCTTCTGAGACATCAGAAATAAAATGTTAAGGCAAAAATTCATGTAACAGCTGTTCTCTCAGGGATGCATCAGTACACCCAATTTACTTGCAGTCTGCCTTTGCACTGCCCGTAGCAGGAGACACGTGCCTCTGTCCTTTGGTCACAGATTAGTCCCTTCTACTAAGGCAGTTGTTGTTGTCTTCCAATTCTGTCATTTCACTTGCTCACAATTTAATCTGCAACCACACTCTGCTCGCATTTACCCGCTGACAGAAAATGGGTAGCAGGGAATTGTAGGCTGATGGACCCATGCATTACAGTTCTCTGGAAGGGACATCCCGCTCCTGCCTGCGTGCCGAACTGGGAATGCTCAGGTCCAGCAAAATGTTTATGCGGTGCTTTCCTGTGAGGGGGCTGTGCTGATAAGCTTGGAGAAATACTGCCTACCAGTCATAGCCTTGCCATATCCTTTCTGTGGATCCCTCTTTAGGCTGCGCATCAATGCGTAACTGGAAGTGACTGGATGGCATGCAGGTATTTCCCAGCATTCCACTGCCAGCAAAACTGTGCGACATGCACGTTTTGGGTTGGGAATACCTTCACTCCCCCACAGGCTTAGTGTTGCAGAAGGGCATGAGCACCATCGGGCTATCTTGGAGTTAATGAACTTTTTCTTGAGTGAATAATGCATAAACCCAGCTCTTACTGCCACCAACAATCCACGTTGTTTTGTAATGAAATATGCATTTCTTTTATATTTGAAAAATATAAAGTACATTCATTTTGCAGCTAGTGCAAAATTTATTATGTTTTTAATTATTCATTTCAATGCTTTTTTAAGTTTGTAAGTATATTTAAATGACATACTAGATGACCACCCTGTCCCTTATCAACCCTTGAAATAAAACATGATGTATTTGGAACTCTTATTGCCTGAAATAACTCAGCAAGACGTTTTGCTGCATTTATAGGTGTAAGACTGTACTTTGTTACTTACTGTTTTTAACAAGGTTATATTGTTTCCTGATTCAAAGTTGTGAACTATACCCTCCTTCAGTTAGCAAAGTTCTTCCAGTGCTATTCTCTCTCTCCTGCATTGGACTGTTCTCTCTGAGCTTTGAGAACTTTTACAGTTGTAGATTTGTTTGTTAACTTATTCCTGTACATCTGATTTTATGCCATAAAGAAATCAGAAAAATTCTTTTTTCTTCTTATTTTTTGTTGTTAAAAACTTTAGTAAACTGATAGTCCAAATGCAGTAACTAATTTTGTCACAGAATGAGTGTTTAATATAGTGTAGCCACTAGACTCCAGTATGCCCTCCCACGAAGTTTCTTATTTCCCCTGTAATTATGCTTAAATTCAACCTGTCTCACACATCAGTCTTAACAGACCACATACTTCCCTTAAGAAGGTCCACTTCTGGATTTGACCTGGTTCAGCCAGGCAGCATTCCACAAATTACTGCATTCTCCTTGCTCACTTGCCTCCCTGGGACAGCCAATGCCAGAATGTCACTGATCAGCATTTTCTTTGAAGTGTTTAATTTTCTGTTAGTGACTTAAAGCTGAGTTTCACATTCAGTGCATAATGGATATATTGGGGGCCACTTTGACATACTGTAACACACTTCACACTGATTCTGTTTTGCATCATCTAGGAGTCTTGCTGAGGATTCAACTTCCTTCCCTTTACTATGCAAGTGTGCTAAACCAGACCCCTTGACTTTTTAACTCCAGATGTGAAAGGCTTGATCAGCAACTGGTAGCTTTTTCTTGAATGTTAGTTTTAGAGATTCTCTGGTTAACTATTTGTGCCCAATGAAAGACTGAAAAGCCTTACAACCGTCAAGTATCTTACCATGAAGCATTACCTTAGGCATTAAGCATTGCTCTTTTTTTGATGGGATGTTTAACCTATCCAAAAGCTGTGTGGACACAGTCCTGAGTAATGAGCAGAGAGGTTGGACTAGATGACCTTTAGTGGTTCCTTCCAACCTTAACCATTCTGAGATTTTGTGATTCTATGATTCCTAATGCTTTTAAAAAGAAGTTAGAAGGTAGCACAGTGAAAGCAGATAATTGTTCTACATAATTTTTATTTTCTGTTAAACCTTCTGTACTGGCATCCGACATTTAACTCATAAACCACGATGAGGTCCTTCCTGAGCCTCTGGGCTAAACACCCCCAGCACCCTCAGCTGTTCCTCATAAAACTTGTGCTCCAGAGGTTTTCCCAGCTGGTGTTTGCTAGCTTGTCCTTTACATACTGCAAGGAGTTTTAAATTATTTGGCTTACACAGACAGAAGAACAGGTGAAATCAGATTTCCACCTATCAGTGATTGCTGCCAAATCTTTTTGGGTCCTTTCCTGTATGAAAAAAGTTCCAGGATTTCTTTAGGAACGTACATACCAATTAGGCCTGAATGTCTTTATGCCAGGCTCCAAAATAATGTTGGAAATCATTCATGTGATATGATACGCACCGTGAAGTTTCAATCTGTCTAGTAAATGGATACAGTCTTGTTTTATGATGGAAATATTCCATGTTGATAAATTATTCTCTTGTGACTATAACAGAGAGGGAGGAGTAGAAAACCAGCAATAGAGCATTTAACTCTGATAGCTGTCCTATATGTAACCCCTGGGTCCTGCTCCCTCATTAGTAAATAATTTAGATTTACTAAACTGATTAGTGCAAAACTTGCTCTCAGCATCTAGTTCAGCCTTGTAAAATCGTTGTGAACTTCAGCAAGTTTCAGCACACAATCTACATATTAATGTTTCTTATGAGTAGGAGAGTGAAAAAGGTGTTTTGTTCTTCTGTCCCTACGAATATAATCCATGATGAAAATTGAGTTGGTTTTGTCCACATGTGATATGTTGAGTGATGATGTTGTTTTGTATTCAATTTTTAATATATGCAGCTGTGTATATTGACTTTTTTAGTAATGATATTTTAATAATCTGTCTTATTGGTATTTTAATTATTTTTCAATCCTAATATTTCTATGTTTGTCCTTAAATTTTATGTACACTTCATCTTTCCTTAATCTATTCTGAGTTCTGAAGATTCTTATAATTTTCAGTCTCCCAGTTCTAGCCTTTTCTGGTCTCTTTTTCCTGCTTCTGCCATACATTATCTCCCTCCATGAATTTCTTCTCTCCCTGATCATGGGGTAGAAATCCCTCCTACATTTCTACAAATGAAATTACCTTAGGTTTCTTCTGTGCTTTTCTCTTGTTTTGTTTTTAATAGTACACATTTTTTTCAATATTTACTATGTGCAAAATTTAAGTAATTTCAGTCACATTACCTGTTTCCTAATATGTACCTGGGTTACCAATGATTTCGGTTCTCCAGTTATTCCAGAGGTTTCCCAAGACATACTTAGTGATTTGGGAATTTTAGCATAAATAATACAGTAATTTTAAATGTAAATTTGCAGTGCTGTATACATTCTTAGAACTTCTTAGAAAACGCATTTTTTAATAAAACTAGAAAATTACTTTGAGAAAAATCTTCAAGAGATATAGCAAAATTCTTAAAAGGAAGCTAAATTTTACAGAATACTTTTGAATGTAACTGGAGCAGTGAGACTCAAACTTGATGTTTAAAAACAGGCAGAAGCAACAGGACTGATAAAGGACCGTGCCATTGTAATGACATCTCTACCCTGCTTTTTTTTTTTTTTTTGGCAGAAGAACCACCAAACAGGGACTCATATAAATACACATTTCATTTGTAGAAATAAACAGGAGTTCTAAATTCAGCAAAAATACTTAAGCATTGCAAAGGTAGAACTGGGTGACTGAAAACTGCAGGAATAGGAATTCAGGATATATTAAGGAAAGATACATGAAAACAAGAATCTGGTAAGGCCCTTGCCAAATGAAGTTTGTTTGCAGAATTCAGTTAGTAGCTAAGTATTTGGGCCAAATTATTTCTATCCATTGAGTGGATTAACTTAATTTTGAAATTTTTAAGTTTCCTAGGAATCAAATTGCCTTCTTGTAAGTATAAAACTATTATGTCAAATTACTCTTTGACCCTTTCTGTGAAGTTTTTTCATTTTTTTCTGAATTAGAAAGCTTGTGTCTTTCTGAAATAAACAAAGCAAGCAAGTCTGCTCAGGACCTACTTAATTTTTTTTTCCTGTGAAAAAAGTGAAATAACTGTTTTTAATTGTATGCCAGCATATGCAATTTCTATACGTAATTTCTGAACCTTGTAGAATATGAAATTGTTATCACAGAGTGGTTTGGGTTGGAAGGGACCTGAAAGGTCATCTGGTTCCAAACCCCTTGCCTTGGGCAGGGAATGTTCTAGACCAGGTTGCTCAGAGCCCTCACCACCCTCACAGTAAAGAATTTGTTCTTAACATCTCATCTAAACCTGCCCTCTTTCAGTTTAAATTCATTACCCTTGTCTTTCACTATGTGCCCTTGTCAAAATTCTAGCTCTCTTGTAGGCCCCCGCAGTACTCTAAGCTGCTCTAAGGTCTCCCAGGAGCCTTCTCTTTTCCAGGCTGAACAGCCCCAGTTCCCTCAGCCCAGACTATCACTGCCACAGACTGTGAGGGTACAAGTCCCTGCCTTGAGGGATGTTTTTGTATCTGTAAAAATTTTGTTCCTTTCTGAATTCCTTTTGAATGATTCATCCATTCATTGTGTTAAAAATTTTAAAACCTGGATCTGAGTGATTGACCAAATACAAATGGTGAACAGTATAGTTTGCTTCAGCTATAAGATTGAACAAAGTGTGCCCCTGATGTTACACAATCTTGCCATGTAATATACTTACGCCAACTTACTTCGTAACTTCTTGGTTTCCACTTTCTCTCTGTGACCTATTAGAGGACGCAGCAACAATTATCTGGAATCATGTAAAGAAATGTAAAGGGTTTTTATAATTTTCAGATATATGTCATAAATGTTTTTTCTAATTTTTTTTTTTTTTTTGCTAATGCTGTTGCAGTATTTCTGAAATAATAATAAGTTGTGGCATCTTTAGTGGCTGCCCATGTTGGGAGAAGTCACTGTTTTATCATTAAAAAATCCCCACCATTATTGACTGGATTGATATTTCTTTTGTCCAGTTTAATTTAAAATGTTATCCCAGACTTCTGTCTTTCACAGGAAGAACTTGTTTTCACATTGATTCTTTATTTTAATCAGTAGTCTTCCCACCTATGTCATAATTGCTTAATATTTATGCATCATCCCAAAGTGTGATATGCTGTGACAATGTGATGGTTTTGTGAATTCCTTCAGCACTCTTCTATTCAATATGTTCTTATTTTATTGTAAGTACAAATTACAACAAAGATGTTATGTTTGAAAATTGGGGTGCAGAACAAAAGTGTTCTGCCATGGGAGGAGGATCTGTGATGCCTGCCAGTCAAGTCCCTTAAATTATGTTGTTATAGCAACTGGTTAGCCTCTTCCATACTTAAAATATCTTGTGTCAAATAATTAGTGCTGCTTAATTGTATTTTATTGCAAAAGAGGCAAGTAATTAAAGAGGTTCTTGCAATGGCTGTGGGGCCAGAAAGGGTCAGAAACTACTTGTAATTGGAATATGTTTCATGAATATAAATTAATAGGTCTAGTAATCTGTCTTTTCATTTCCCAGAACCCAAAAAATTACCCAGTATATTTGAATTGCTGTTCCTTGCTCAGAAACATTGATGGATAAAAATTACCTTTTGGCCCCAATCTTTCTTTTTTTCTTTTTTTTATTCTTGTCAGCTTAAGAAACCTATAACATGGGCAATGTATTTAGCCTTCCCCCAGCTACTAGACAAATGGCCAAATAAAATCCATTTTGGACTTTTCAGCAAGTTTCTCTGTGTTTTGGCTGTCAGTTGTGTTCCAGCAGGTTCTAGTGGTTTTCCTCCTAGATTGGTCCTCTGCATGGAAACTTTCTGAGCATTTGATAAAAGATGTTAGTCATCACAATCTATGAATACAGAAGGAGGGGAAAAATTACTAACAACATAATATTTGGGTTTTCAAGTCAACAAGTGCCCAAATCAGACAACAAAACTAGTTCAACCAATCTCAGTTATGGAGTTACAGCCTATTAATAAGCCGTGAACCTGCATTTTTTCATGGACTGACGAGGTAATTTCTATTTCTCTTCAGGACTTCTGGATTTGATTCACCAACCATTTTTGATGCTGAGTACAGAATCTGTCATCTGGCAGTAGTAGTTTGTTACTTAAAATGAAAACTGTTGTCCTGAGGAGGGGATTGAAATAAAAGGACTGGAGTGGTGCAGTATTTATATTGCGGATTACAATGTGTGTTAAGCAGTACTGACAGTGCTATAGCTGCAGTTTTTTGTGAAAGAGGAACAGATTACAGCCCTCCACTTTATGGAACAGTAGGTACAATTAAAATATTACCCAGCAAAAGCTTTACCAATCCCAAATGTAGGCCAGTAAGTCTTTCAGTGACTGCAGTTGGAACTTTTTCATCTAATCCAGGCAATATTCCCCATGTTACCCACATTCTTGCATTATAGGGTTTTGCAGTTCTATGGCTGACAGTCCCATCTGTTTCTCTTCATCTCCTAGCTTTGCTATCATCCTCTTTTTATGTTTTCTTTATCTAACAAGGTCATTCATACCTCATCCCTGTGCATATGACTGTAGAGGGAGCTTGTGATAATTAGGTGTGTGGGGCATAGGGAGTTATTCCCAGGTGGCACTTCTGCCATATGGTTTTGAAATAGCTCTTTGCAATGAAAAGGAGAGCTTTACTTCTCCCCTCAGGCCTGCCTTAAGGTAGAAAAGTTGACTTGTTTGTGGGTTATGAACCTTTCAGTATCTTGCCAAACGTAATTCAATGGAAACCAATTTTTTAATCAAAGCAATCAAATGTTTTTCTTGAGCCTTTGAAAAAAGCAATGTTCACTGATGAAATCGGAAAAAAAAAAGGCAAATGAAAACTTTTTCCACCAACAGTTGTTTCCTTAAAAAAAAAAAAAAAAGTTTTTTTCATTCCACATTGTATCAGCTCTCTCTTCTGCTATGTTTTTAGTAATTGGTGCCTTGTGGGATTTTTTTGATCTTTAATTTTGCTTTGGGCTTTTCATATTTGCCTTTGTTATATGCATATCATAGGATTTGTTAATATTCAACTTGTTTGGCTTTACCAGTTAGTAACTGTTTAAAGGACATTCTTCTTTTATTAATTACACAGCTGTACTGGAGATTGCTCCATGTGTTGGATGACTTATGTAGGAATGAAAAGTGATAGTATTTTGAAAGCGCTATTGAGTTCTAATACATTTGCATATGGAACAACGTCAGATACATAAATGCCTTGCTGTTTTACCTTTAGCAGAGTACTGGGATAATGCTGAGAATAATGCCCTTTTTCTTATAAACCAACAGTTTCTTCAGCAAACCAAAGATCCTTTGAGAGGGCCATAGTTAGGGTTAATACGGTGAGTGGTGTTGTTTAATTTAAAGATTTTAAAAAATGGTATACGTACCTGTTAGAGATAAATAGTATTGCATTTTGAAATTTCCAGTTACTTTAAAGGGGAAAAATATGGTGGTCATCATTTTGTCCCTTGATTTGCACTCCAAATGTTACCACTGGATTTAAATAACAGGTTTTTTTGGAAGTCATTTTGAATAAATACATGCACATTGCTTTTTGCTTTAAAATTTAGTCTTAACAAGTTTTAGCAGCAAGCACAGATATGGATGTTCAGCAGAAATGGAACAGATAAAAATATACAAATGTTTGTTGAAGTTACAGCAAAGATATGGAAGATGTTCTGATGTTTTTTCATGATGAAAAAGGCCAGGCTTTTCTTTAAAACTGAACACTCACATGAATATGTATTAGTTTAACTAAATATCAAGAGATTTAAAATCTGTGTTCTCAAATATGTACTTAACTGCCCTGATGAAGATAGATTCTTAAAAGGGAATAAACCTCCACGCTCATTGGTTAAAAGATAGTTTATTACTACATAACCTGTCTTCAAGTCACGCCAAAAAAGGAGGGATTATATGTGATCTAGATTATTCTAAGGCGTGTTAAAAATGTATTAACCCTCTGATATTTGCATTTTTATGAATTTGTTATCATTCTGTCTTTTCAGAAAACAAAGTCTGAAAGTTTTATGTGAGTTCTATTGTACACGGTCAGTTGAGAGGAAAAAGGTCCCTCTGCCAAGCATGAAAAATTAAATCGAAGGTCAGCAGCAATGTTCTTTGTTCTTCACTTAACTTGGTCCCAGTAGATGGAAAAGAGTATATAGTTCATAGCTTCATAGGACCCTGGAGGTTTGTAGAATTTACTGATCTGCCACAGATTTTCCTTTAGCGTAGTTACCTTCTTTAGTTACAATCCTCCCAGTCGAGGGTGGAATTTATGATTTCTTTCCTATGAAACTGGCTGCTATATTATGCTTGGTAATTTAAATTTATTGCTGCACATCTATAACTACTTAATGCCAAAACGCTATCCCTGTACCATCTCTTCTTTTACAGAAGTGTGTGGTATTCAGGTCCTCCTTTTGCCAAGTCTAGTGTTTCTTTAAGCAGCCAAGCCACTCTCATTCACAACAGTAGAGGAAGTTGTAGGTGTGACATGATTATCAGCTATGGGGTCTGAACACTCTTCTGGGGCTATTTGGAAGTGTCTTGTTCTCAGCACCTTGTGAAGCAAAGGAAATCCAAGTAGCAGTCAGCTTTCTCAGTCTCTTTTTGTTAGTTTTTTCATCACCTGAAGTTTTGGTTCCTTGCAGACAACTCTGCTTCTGTCTGTCCTAAACTATTTCTGCTGTTTCTGGAGAGAGAACAGACACAGCATTTCTCTCTTAAGGCAGTTGCCGACCGGGGTCAGTTTTACATGCCCATTGTCCTGCAGCCTGCAAGTTTTATGCTCTGCCTGACTAGGGAGTCATTTAGGACCAACACTACCAACAGATGTTCCTCTTCTATCACAGTGTCCTTGTCCCATCCCTGGAGCCTTCTGCTGCTTGCCCTCAATGTATGTTGCCTTTCCTACTCCTTTGCTACCAAGTGCATCCTTTCCATGACCATACTCTGTGTGGGGCTTGTTCCCTGGCCATCTGCCTCAGCCAGGGCCTCTTGGCAACCCTGTGGAAACAGAGGGCATGAGCACATACCTGGCACAGCCTCCCTGCAGCCACAAAGGCTGCCCTCTGGTACCCAGGGCTGAGGTGGGGGCTTGGAAGGAGAACTGCACTGCTCCTTTCCTGATACGGGCTGAGGAAAAGGTGTTCCTGCTGGCTTTTGTGGTTGTTAAATCTGGTGGATGATGCTGCTATTGACCTTGTATTGTGTTGAGATGATTTTAATTGGGGAATGGTTGGGGAGAGACACAAGGAGCAACTGGAAGAGCTAGGAGTGTCATTTAATGGCATTAAGATCTTCTGACCTTTTAGACAAGGATGGGATGAAGTAGGAATGGAAGAACAGATCACACTTCATTTCCTGTACACTGAATTAAAATCATCTGAGTCTGACCAGGCTCCAAATCCAGTATAACAGTTTTCATATATAATCTGTGTAGCTGTAGCACGGTATGAATATAGCTGATATGTATATTTTGAGCAAGAGGAAACTCTGTAAAGTTTCTGTGATGTATGTAAAAGAAACGCCAACAAAACCAACCTGACATTCAACAGAACTGGCATAGTTTTAGGTTTTGTTCCTGACAGCTGAAGCTGAGCAGCAGGCATATTAACATGTCTGAACTTTGTTCAGCCTCACATCCGAAGATATACAGCCCCACTTCTTCAGATGTGGTGCCTATCAGGTCAGTTCGTGGAAGAATGGAACACAGTATTGGACTTAGAGTAATATATTTGAAAATGCTCCTACACCAACTGAGCATTACTTAAACATTTCAGAAAACGTACAGGCTATCTTCAGCAATTTTATTTTTAGGATGAACCTGATGGTTCTTGAAAGAAGGCTGTAGGGATAAACAAGCATTAGTTTTCATCGCGTTGAGAAATAAGTTTTAAGCAAAGACACTATATCTTGTCTCAGTTTCTGTAGTAAACCAGGTTATTGGGTGAGCTGGAGCAGAATTTAAGCTTTTATGTTGTATGGCCCAGGAAGGACTAATACTTTTACTGTTTCTTGATGATACATTGCCTTATAGGAGTTTATTAGGACCTGCGTTTCTTCTGTGAAGGATGGACATTAAACAGCAGTATTGTCAGTGCAGTGGTTTGACTCTGAGAAAAAAAATCACCTGTAGGCTTCTCAACAATACTTATTTTCAGTTCTCCTTTAGAAACAGTCATTTTGCTGAACAGCAATGTGTTATTGAAGGTATGCAAAGATATGCAAACCTTCTGCCTCTGTCTGATGACATCTTCATTGGCTGAGAAATATTTATTGGCTCAGAAATAAAGATCTTGTCTTCTTTAAGGAGATTTTTGTATTTTCCTCTCGTATTTGTCAGTTTGAGTAAAAATCTAAAATATATGAAGAAATGTTCGCACATTTCTGCCTTGTGTGTGGTTACTTCTATTCATAGATCAATATCTAACCGTAAGTTTGTGGGGTTTTTTGGTAAAGAGCCACGATTGTGGTTATCTTGAGAAATATTAGCATGCACTAGATCACTTTCAGCTGTACTTGAAGTTGCCTTGTGTAATTTGCCAGTGTACCATTGTGTACAGTCTCAGATGGGTCTCTTTATAAAACCTCTGTGAAGTTAAATGGTAATAAAGGGCATTATTAATATGTAAACTTGTATACACAGAAATGCTGTAATGTTTGTGTTTTCTTCTGTAGCCACAGTAAGGCTCTGAAAGATTTTGATGCTCATTGTTTCTTGAGATAAGACAAGGATGCTTCTGTAAAGCTTAACATTGTCTTCTGTGTCTCCGGAGTTCTGTAAAATCGGAATACTTGGCTGCCTGTCTGCAATTCTGTTCACCAAAGTATTATTGTTTTCTAAATCACTTTGAGATTGCTAAAGAGATGCACTTTTGAAGAGCAGTGGTAGGAATGTTGCTGAGGTCCTGGTTATATTTGTTGGGCTTGGTGCATCATGGCAGACAGTAGATGGTTATTTGTGTGAGTTTGGTGTGGAAGCACTGAGAAGTGTCATCTGTCAAGTCACTGATGAAGTATTTTGAAGAAATCAGTGAGAATGATTTTATAAAAGTTACTGAAAGCAACACACCCAGAGAAACTACTCTGCTGGAAACCTGTTACTATTAAAATAGTAAAAATATGGTAATTGCCTTTCAAAACTGGCAGAGCAAGGTGCAGGCAGCAACAGAGATAAGAAGAGAAAGATAATGTTTGCTCATAGATTTTTCATTTCTAGGCTGCTACTTGGATACTTTAACAGCTAATAGATTGGTTGCCCTCTGCAAACTGTATCTGGTTTTAAGTTGTTTTACATTAAACAATCCAAGGATCATAACAGAACTACTTTTGAATAACATGCCCTGTGAAGAGGCTTATAGAGTGTGCTCTCCACTTCTCTCAAATGCATAAATCCTCAGAGTAAAAACTGTTTTCATGTTAGTGTGTTCTTTTGATGCTCTAGAACATGTGCAGTAGCTGTCTTTTTCTTGGATAACCTGTTTGTTTTTGAAAGAACTTGTGGAATTTGTGTTAAGAAAATTTGAATTCTTTAATGTGCAAGCAAGAGATACATGGTATGCAACTTTATCACCTTTTAAAGTTGGAAGTTTATACTTATATATTGTAAATATGGTGTTATTGAGTATTGAATGGGGAAGAGATGAGTAAAAAGATGCTTAAGTGATCCTGATGGAACCAGTGTGGTGAAAGCTTAATTACTCAGTCTATTGCTGATCTTTATTACTGCACACTAAATAATGCTGTGTATATGTATATATATATACACACAGATATATAATAGTATGCTGTTATTGACTCTGCCGCTAGGCTTTTCATAAATTTGTGCATACTCACAAGACTGTTTTAAAGGCTAATACCTAAAGTTTATTACATTGCAGGCCGTCTCTGCCTTTTGCAACCTGCAATTTTAGGGACGGAGTGAGTGAAAACTCAAAATCTCTAAAAAATCTGTTTTCTTTTTCAAATTTTCTTCCATCTGTGTTTTCCTTTATTACTGTTGAAGATAAAAATCTTTATCAAAACTGTCAATTTCATGGCTGAATCGTTTAGTAGCTTGTAGAATATTCAGAAATTTGGTCTTTGTTCTTTAGAAATGATCTTCTAAGGTGCAGAGAAGACCAAAAAATTCTGAGTTTTAAAACCTTTTCAATTTAAATTTTTAAAGTGTCTCCAGATTGTATTGTTTCTTGACATTTTGTCCCAGCAAAAAGGAAATAGTTAAGCCTAAAATGGAAATAGTAGTTAGAACTAAACATTAAATAAAAATGGATTTGGCTTACAGGTCATATATAGATACCCTTTGTTCTGAAGATGTGTGTTTGCCCTTTCTCAGAGTGTCCTGGTGTACACAGAGCAGTGGGGAGACTGACCAGTACTTTTTTTGGAAGACGTACCAAAATGGGGAATGTCCTTAGGAATACTACTGTGAAAACTGTTTTGGAGCTATTTCTGTATATTTGTTTTGCATCAGAAATCTCAACTCCTGAGCTTTAGAATATGACCTTTCATGTGACTTCCCTTACTTTTATTAAGAGACACAGCTGCCTGTCAAAGGGGGAGATGGGCCCTATTCAGTTGAGTCTAAAGCATTTGTTGCCATGCATAGGCATTGTTAATAGTCAGATATGGTGATGCAGTTCCTGGTAGGTTCACAGTTTAATAACTAACTCTACTGTAACTGAAGCAAACTGAAAAGAAAATGTGTGGTATAGATTTTCAAGCTGAACAGTATTTTTATCTTTTGACTGAATCACTCAAGTTTGCTATAGTAGAAGATTAGCTCAGTTTCCTGCAGCAGGAGCAAATGATCCTTCATTTGGACTAGAGATCCATTGCTTCTAATTTTGTTCATGTGAGAAAATACAAAGCGTTAGAAAAGAGCATTAAAATGCAATGTATGCTCAGTACTTGTTTCCTTTTCACTAAAGTTTTTTGTTGAAGAATGACTCAGGACTAGTAAAGCAAAGCACCTGAGAATTAAAAAAGTTAACCTTCATAAAAACATCCCAGTCTAAGAACTTTATATGAAGCTATCTCTTTTCCCAGAATGTATATTCGTGTTGCAAAAGATATACTAGAGACTGACTTCTTTATATTCTGAACAAAGCATTATCCATGAAGATAAATACTTTCTTCAGAGGGACTACAGATTGTGGGTTTACCTTAACATATTCCAGGGCCATGCCATTTTTCATGTTTTGGAAGAAAAGCATCTTAGAAAAGGAACAGCAGCCATAAATCCTGAGAACCTTTCATCTGGATCCTTTATTTATTAGCTGAATGTGCAGTAAAATGCAATAGTGTGTAGGGAAAACCACATTAGTGTTGTTCAGAGATACACATCTCTGGCAGGACTAACTTTACAACTACTCTATAACATGTTTTGGCTTCTCATTTACTTTGTGGAAGGGAATGTTTGTTTTAGTCCAGCTGTGCCCATCGTGTTTGTAACCAGGAGTATCAGTAATAAAAATAAGAGTTGGTGTCTGTAGACCAAGGATTGTCCCTTTTAAAAGAGGTATGGCAGCTTAAATGATCCAGAATCGCCATTGCCTGTGTCAGAACATGCATTTGCAAGGTGGATATGCAGGTGACATCTGCCTTTTGTTTCTATTCCTGATGATCCATGCAGATTTCTCGTTTGTATATGCTGCATTGGTGCCTCATTAGAGGCTTGCATCAACAGTCCAGATACTTCATCCGTGCTGACCTCGTTTCAGGATAGGATCCCAAAAACAGCACGATTTTCACTGCAAATGGTCACAAACTTCCCAGGAAATATGTAGTGCAAGGCAGTGAAGCTGAGTTTTCAGTGTTTATCATTCTCTTAAGTGCTGAGGCAGCTTGGTAAAAGGAGAAAGGTAGTAAGTTAGGGGCTGATGGATGAGGAAGCAAATAAATTAGTCTGGATAGGAGTGTAAAAGTAGATGTGAACTGGGATGGTGGCAGTAGAAAGAGGGATAAATTAGGAAGAGAGGAGAGAAAAATAGCAATAAATATGAGTTGAAAGGAGAAGAGTGAGGTGAGAGGTAGAAAAAAGGAAAGCTGGCTGTCCCCCTTCCTTTTCCTCTTTGAGAACTTGGAAATTAATATAGATCTCTGGTACCCCAGACATACTGAGATTCCGTGCTTGGCTTGTTCAGTGCAATGGCAACTTTTGCTTTTTAATTAATTTTTTTAAAAGATTTTTTGAAACCAATGCATATCAAATATTTGTTGAGAAAAGTACTGCCTCAGCTAAGAGCTAATATGTTAAGGGTGCCTGTTAAGCATTAGTTTGACTCAGTTTTTATGCTATAGGTGCTGCAGTTTTACACAGGAACCCTTCCACTTATGATGCACATAGTAAGATACTACAGAGATAATAGGAAGTATGGCAGATCTTGCAGATATTGTCTGTAAAGCACCAATATTCTTTCCCGAAAGAAAGGTAATAGTGACTATGAAAAAGGAATACAGGAAGGGAGTGGATTAGTCACAACTTAAGGCAGTAGAAAGCCCATGGGAAACAGATCTAGTGTCCTGCTGCACCTCTTCCAGACTCTTCATGGCAACCTTGTGTCTGGTTGAAAATATAAAGCTTGACTTTCAGAAGCATTGAGTATGCAGTTGCAATTGAATTAAATGGGAGCTTATTGTTTTGAACATTGTACTTTGAATTTTTGTGGTCCTTAACAGAGACAATGTAAAATCCAAGTTTATAGGCTTCGAATAGGTCCCACCAAATTAATGGATAGCAGTGACAATTTTGGGCCCTTTTTCCCCAACTCAAGCTCAGAGCTAGTCTCATCAACACAGATGTGATTTCAAGATGAACTTGTTAATTTTTGCTTTTACATGCTGTGGTGATAAATGCCTAGAGGGAGGAGGAAGGGAAATAAATCCTCTGTGCCTGGTTAGGATGGCTTCTCATTAAATGTGGTGCATGCCTGAACAACCTTACAATAATAATACACTTTTTATATAATAGGTTGTATTAATTGCTTCAAGTTGCATTTCTAATTTTAAAGCTTGTTCCTAAGTCTTTTGAACATTCTTTAATTGTGTTGGGAATTTTAACAAGCAAAATTAGGATTTCACAGAAAAGTATCACAGAATCACAGAACATTCTGAGTTGGAAGGGATCCACAAGGATCATCGAGTCCAGCTTCTGAATGAATGGCCTGTCCAGAGATCAAGCCCATGATCTTGACATTATGAGCATCATTCTCTAACCAACTGAGCTAATCTTCCCATCTGAAGTCATATGTTCAGGAGTAAAGCTGTGTATCAGGGTGTCTTGGCTGGCAATTCTTGTTTTCTGGGCTGAAACATCTTCACCCCATAGTCTATACACATGTTGTTTCCTGTCCTTAGTGAAGTTGTCATTCTGGAATAGGACAGTTTGTTAAAATCTATCCCTAAAATTTAAATATACAGAACTAGAGCTCTTTGCACATGTTTGTAGTGGGGCAACTTAAAATCTTGTATGTCTCAAGGTATGGGCAGGTTCCAAGGTTTAACTTGCACAATCTGGAAAAGTCCATTGTTGCAAGGAACGTGTATGTGCAGAAGAGCACAATAGCTGCTCCCATGTGTTTGCTTACCTAGGAAGGGAAATAGCACACCTGGCCTGGGTTCATTTGTTGTAAATGCAAATGAAAATACTTTCTAAAACTGCTAGCAGTGAGCAACAATTTGCCAATATATGAATAAGCAAGCCACAGCCAAAGAGAGAAGATATTCCTGGCAACACTGAATGTTTTAATTGTGTTTAGAATAAGATCCAATGAGAAAAGAAATCTTTTTCAAACTGAGAAATGTAAGTTACTGCTCTGTTTTTTGAGGTATATTGGTGAAATTTCAGCACTGATGTAGTCAGGACAGTGACTAATGGGAACTGGTTATAATGTCTTTTACATAGGAGATGGAAATTTCTTGTCTAAGGTGATTTGAAAGAAATTTCACCATCCAATTCCTGTCATAAGCAGAGAAATTATTACAAGAATGAGACCTATTGTGACAGAGATGGTTTTGATAGATTTTTCAAAAATAGATGGTCAAAGAAGCAGGTTAAAGGTTAAAAAGATTCAGAAGAAACAGGGGGAAAAGACATCTCTTTATTTGTGTGACACCCATGTGGCCTCTGTCACTGGTAGTAGCTTGCCATCTTCTGGTCCTCTTACATGTGGCAGCCAGAAGCTTTGTTTCTGCTTTGCAATCAGAAATGCAGACACATGATACTGTGAGCAAAGTAAGAACATAAATTTACAGCATACTAACTATCCACAGCAGTTCCCCATGCAGTTTTTTGGATACAAGTGGTACTCTATCCTTTCTTTGTGGGAAGTCAAGTAGGTCATTCCATGTTCGTATTGTCCGCGTAAGAGAATAATGCCAAGGAGCCGGTGGTGGAGAAAATTCATATGCAGAGTTACCTAACAGTGACTTTTCCTTGACAATTTCATTTTTGGAAGATTAACTAAACCCCTTGTATAGAAGAATTTTTCTGATGAGTTGTGTTGATTAGCCTTGAAAGACACAACTATGTACAGCCTAGGAATGACTTCAGTTCCTGTGCTTTGGCATATGGGTTTTAGGCTGTAGGAATACTGAAGCACTGCCTTCCTGTGCCCTTAGAGATTTGCAATTGATGAACATTAATTAATTCACAGAATCACACACAATCACAGAATGGTTAAGGGACCACCGAAGGTTGCCTGGTCCTACCTCCCTGCTGAAGGAGGGTCCCCTGGACCACATTACTGAGGTTTGTGCCCAGACAGCTTTTGAACATCTCCAGGGAAGGAGACTCTACAACCTCTCTGGGAAATCTGTTCCAGTGTGTGGTCACATGCACAGTAAAGTTGTTCTTCCTCATGTTCAGGTGGAACTTCTGTGCATCAGTTTCTGCCCATTGCCTGTTGTCCTATTGTTTGGCACCACCAAGAAGAGCCTGGCTCCATCGTCTTGACACCCTCCCTTCAGATACTGATATACAATGCTTTAGAAGAAGAATAGCCTAAAAATGTGAACGTGGAAAATTGTAAAGTAGTTGAGGAAATTAGTTGTCAACAAGAAGATACCTTTGATACAGGGTTCAGCATCTAAACATGGTAAAACTGCTTTTTCAGAAATCTCTGCAATTTAATTTCATAACTGCTTCTTATTAAAATTCATTCCATATCTATGTTTTTAATTTGCAGGTACATTGAAACCTTGAAGGAACACAAACCAAAAATTGTCTGGGATGAACAAATGGCTGAACACTACTTTGAATATAAAAAGTGAGTTACATTTATTAACTTACCATTCTGCAAATATTTTGGGGCTATAATACGCAACTGAATTGAACAAATGGAAATTTTGCTGTTTATGATCTGTATGTCAGCACTGAACTGCAGCATAAAAGAGTGCTTCAGGCAAGAGAAGGAAATCAGAGAAGGATTAATGAAATTACAAAAACTAAAACAGTCTTTAGAACAGGAGTCTGATGAGTCACATCTCTAGAAGTTATCCATCAAAGTTATCTATTGAGTCTCAGTTAAACAGAGCCTCTGAGATTAGTCCTGTGAGCTTTTGGGTGGTTACCGATAACTCGGCCAAAAATAGTTCTGAGAAAAATCTGTGGTACAAGAGCCTGGTTTTACAAGCCCTAGTGATAAGATTGTTCAAGCAACAAACTTCGTCTAAATGGAATGACTGTAGATAAAGGTAGTAGGAATAAAACTGACTTCCGGATAAAGTTGTTAAAAGGACTGAAAGCATTAAGGGTAATAACTTTCTTTGCCCTCCCTTTTTCATCATGAAATGACAAGAGGATTCCTGATCTAGAAAGAATCAATTTAAAATAGATTTAAAAAAAACCCCAAACAAACAAACAAACCAGAAACATGTTACTAATCCTCTGATAATTTGCTAGGTTTTATGCAATTATACAAAAATATACTAAAATGATACTAACAAATCCGATTACTTCTGCAAAGCTGTGTCTTGTATATTACATTGTTAATGTGAAGACTCACCACTGAAAAGTAGAGTAAAACACATGGTTAGGTGCTTCAGGAAAAAAAAAGTCAAAACTACTTAGCTATTTCCAAAATACCTTCTTGTTTTAATATTTTTAAATGTAAAAAACCCCCAAACTTCAAAACCTAAAAAATATCCTACTTTTATATTTTAGTTTAATTTTCAAGGTTTCTCTCAGCCTGTAATTTTCTTCTGACTTCTCAGCAACTTGTATTTCTTATAAAAAAAAGTTAAAGATCTGTTGTTCAGCAGTGTTTTAATTTGTTTTCTGTGTTTGTATGAAAGGACAGGCATCTGTATTCCTTCATATTTAATTATTTGGTATGCTGTTGCAAAATTACTTTGTGCCAAACAATTACAAGTATTTTGTGTTAGCTAAGGAGGAGTAAATCAGAAGCTCTGTTTTGCTAATCTTTAATGCCCAATCCCATTGGAGACACAATGAGTTCTGGATGAAAACTCACTCTCTGAGGGTTGTGTTTGAATGACATGCTTCTGGGATTCATGTCTGAATCACATTTCTTATATGGCCCCTTGCAAAATGAACTTGTGGGAAAGCAATAGCTTGTCAGCAGTACTACATATAGTTTGCCTTTGAAAGCCAGCCTTTGGAGATTCTTGTGTGTGGACTTCCTGGAGGAATTTCTGATGCATAAAGCACACTATGTCTGAAAATCACTCCAAACGTCCCTTGTGCTTGGCAGGCAGCTGTGAGGCTCAGTGAGTCTGCAGTGGTTCAGCTGGCTGGAGGGGAGGGTTATTTAAGGGAACTCCTTCTCAGTTACCACTCTGGTTTACAAAGGTTCAGTTACACTGGACAGGGATGGCAGCCAGGCCTGAAATACGGTTCACTGGTGAAGAATCTCACTTGGAAATCTTGTACATCTGCAGTGGTTAAGAAGTGAAATGGTGAATCTTTAAGCAAAGCACAGCTAATGATTTCAGGTAGCCGGCAGAGACTGTCTATTACAAATAGTTGCAGAAATCTGCGGTTTCTGAGTGCTTGCCCAAGTGCACAGGCAAGTACTCATTCATATAAGTTGTGAGATTTTAGGAGCAATTCCTGCTTGGTCTGCCCATGTACTCTGCATTTCCTCCTGGCCTAGCTGGTGAGGTGGTGCTGTGAGACCACTTGTAACTTGTCCTTCTCAGTATTAGGGGTTTAAAATGCAGCCTTGGTATTTGTACCCAGTATACTTTGCCCTGTCTGTGTATTTTATACTGTGAGCATTTAATTTAACCTGAAAGCTAGTAATTAAGAGAGTCTGAGAAAATCTTTCACAGTTTGCATCTGAAAACCAAATATTTTCATCTTTTTCAGATGCACATTTAGTAGGCATGACTGTCTTTTACTGTCTGACAGTTTTGTCATCCAGCTGCAACAAAACATCTCAGCATGTTTATTATGATACAGTATCAAACCATCTCTGTTGTGAGAAGACTTCTTGGATTCTCTGTTTTCAGTGTCAGCCTTTTCACAGAATCTCAGAATGGTTAAGGCAGGAAGGGACCCCTGGAGGTCATTTAGTCCAACCTCCCTACTCAAGCTTTAGAGCACGTTACTCAGGAGTGAATCCAAGCAGCTTTTGAGTATCTCCAGGGAAGAAGACTCCACCTGTGTCTGTGCAAGCTGTGTAAGTGCTGTTACCCTTACAGTAGAGAAGTTCTTCCTCATATTCAGGTAGAACTTCCTGTGTCCCAAAAGGTCTCTCATTCTATCATTTGGTATCACCAAGAAGAGCCTGGCTCCATCCTCTTGGCACTCTCCCTTCAGGTACTTACAGACATTGATAAGGTCTCCTCTCAGTCTTCTCTTCTCAAGGCTGAATAGGCCCAGATCCCTCAGCCTTTCCTCACAAGTGAGATGCTGCAGTGTCCCAGTCACCTCTGTTGCCCTCCACTAGACTCACTACAGGACTTCCATGTCTCTTGCACAGGGAAACCCAGAACTGGGCACAGCATTATAGGAGAGGCCTCATCAGGCCTGTGTAGAGTGGCAGGATCACCTCCCCTGACCTGCTGGCAATGCTCTTTCAAATGCACCACCATTGGCACTCTTGTCCACAAGGACACACCGCTGGCTCACAGACACCTTGTTGTGCACCAGGACCACCAGGTCCTTCTCTGCAGAGCTGCTTTCCGGGGGGTGGCCCCCAGCCTGTTCTGGTGCCTGGGGCTATTCTTCTGCAGGTGCAGGACCCCACATTTGCCCTTGTTGAAGTTCAGAATGTTCCCCTGTGCCCATCTCTCCAACCTGTCAAGGTCCTCCTGAAGGGCTGCACAGCACTCTGGAGTATCAGCCACTCCTCCCAGCTTTGTGTCATGAGTGAACTTACTGAAGATGTATCTGCCCCTTCATCCACATCCTTGATGAGTAAGTTAATCAATACTGGGCCCACTATTGAATCTTCGGGGCCAGCAGTAGACTCTGTGCCATTGATGACAAGCCTCTGGGATCTGCTGTTCAGCCACTTCTCAGTCTACCTCACCATTCACTTGTCCAGCCTGCACTTCTTGAGCTTTCCTATGAAGATGCCATGGGAGGCAGTGTTAAAAGCCTCTTTCACCCTCTTTAAGACTTGTTCTCCTTAAAGGCCACTAGTATAGGGTAAATAAGTATCTTGTCTGACTGCCTGTGTTGATTTTGTTGTAACCAGTTCTTGGATGAAGTGTTATGCATGAAGATGTTTGGGACTTTCATCTGAATCATGACAGGAGAATCTTTCTGACAAATTTCCCATAACCGGTACCTGCAGGACAGTGACACAGTTGCATGCTTGACTTTTAGATATGTTGTGTACCTTCTCTCAGTAGGTTTTTGGCATTATGTGCTGTGGTATGATTTCATGTACAGCACAAAAGGGGCAGGTTTACAAGTTCTTATCTGAGTAGAAATGGAAGAGAAATTGAGAAGATTGTGGCTGTACCCTGACCTCAGGAGACAGAGTAGCCAGAGTGCAAGTATGGAATGAATGGTAATTGATAGCAAAAGTATCTGATTTCACAGAAACAGTGCCTCAGCTTCCAGAGTGGAATGAACACTGAGGAAGAAATCTCAAATATATGAGCTGCTAAATGGCAGATAGTCTGTCTTTGATGTTTGTATTAATGCTCATGTGCTAAATGCACTAGTATATCTTAATTTTATTACCAATAATTTCTTTAGAATAAAGTTGGCAGTTTTCTTCAGCACTGAGTTTGTTTCCTTTTAGTGGAAAAGAATAAACCTTATTTCGAATTCTAACTTTAGCTTAAAATCCTATTGGAATCTATCAAAGCTGTTTTGACTGTGGTTTTTCTGTTTTGCAGAAATAAAGGAGGAAAACATGCTGTCTTCTACCCAACACTGAAGGTAGGTGCCACTTCTTCACATCAGAGGGCTGTAAGAGGACAGAAGTGTTTACTTGACTTGTTGCATTATTGAGACATTTCAGAAAATGTTGAACTGAGTTGAGGCTTTTGTGAAAGAAGTTTACCCTCATGTAAATGCTATGTAAATTGTTATGATTCAAAGCTTTAGTTGCCTGTACAAAAAGGGTGTTTTCTCTTTCTCATGTATTATGGGGTTTGGGTATCTCTGAAGATAAACCATATCTAGAGATAAGACACACTAGGACAAACCAATGCTGTGAGAGGATCTGTTCAAGTGCACGGTTCATGTACAATCAGACACATTGTTAACAGATTGTCAGACAGGAGACCAAAGACATTTTCCTTCTCATCAGGTTGGCTCGAAGCTTGGAGAACTTTTGCCTTCCTCTGTAACAGGGTCCTGATTCTCCCTGTCAGCCTTCATCACTGTAATTTCTCCAGTTCTGTTTCTGTGAAATATATTTTAGTGTTTTGAAAACTTAAGCATTTGGCCTTACTACAGTCCTTTGGCAGGACATAAAATTTCTGTCTACACAATAGTCTGCAGTACACCAGAATACAGGATAAAATGGTTACTTGCAGCCTTAGTTCCTAGGAAGTTGTCTTCAGATTTTCTCAAATTAAACTAAAGGCAGTATGTTAAGCCTCTTCTGGCTTTTACTATTGGAAGGGAATTGGTTCAGTAGTGAAACTATGTAATATTTACAGAGAACAGAGACATTTTTTATGGTTAAACTAGTATGAAATGATCCAAGGCTCTGCTTTCCTGTGAGCGCCATTAGTATAAGGATATTTCAGCTCATTAATCTAATAGTGCTGGAAGTACTATCACATATGAGATATCAATTACCACATCTCACTGTGTACTTTCTGGTAGTACCTTTCTTAGAGTGTTAGAAAGTTTCACTGGGAATGTATCGGTGAAAAGAGAGATTGTGCTGCAGGCTGTTATTCTGCGTTCTCTTGGCCTTGTGGAAGGATTTCACCCTGCCAGTACTAACCAGGTTAAGAACACTCATTCCCATACAGTTCTTTCATTATTTCTTCTCTGAAAGATACTCACCTGTGGTGGCTGGTAAAATACATGGTTCCATTTTCAGCAACCTTGTAATAAAATATTTTGAGATTTGTATGCTAGGGCAAATCAAAGAATTGTTATGATGATGATGATGAAGATGGTTGGGAAACACTGAATTTTATTACCCTGTGAGAAATATTTTTCTTTCTCTTATTCATGTTGTAATCACTGGTAGGTTGCTCAAAATTAGCTTATTCATGATTAGTTAAAAGGAGTCCTGAACACCAGGCCCAGTGGATCTGTTAACGATGCCTTGATACTTTATTCTGTTTTCCATGGAAATTAGTTTTAAACAGATCCCTAGTGTGAGTAGTTTAAACATTGCAGTGCTGCACTTCATAGTAAGAAAACCTGAAAGCAAAAGATTGAAAAATAATTATTTTGTTGTTTGAACTGAAAAAAAAGTGCAGAATGTGAATTGTGCCATTGTTTCCCTTGCAAACCAGTGGCTAAACTAACTCCAATGGTTGGAGCTCATATAGAGATACTTTTAAATATTATCTCCAAGAATCTCTTTAAAATAGAACTGTGATAATGTAAATTCTGACTCTGTCCTGGGAAAAGGTATTGGTAGGCAAGAGATCTTGATGGTATTTGACAAATTGTTCTGATTGTATTCTGTGATAAAGTTTTGTTTTACCCCTGAGACATTTTTGGGAAGAGTTAGAATTTCTGTACATTGTGAAATGATGGTCTAAATTAGAATAGTCCTTTACATAGTTCATAAATCTGATTTATTTCTGTGGCATTTTGTCAGTTTAGCTGGTGATCTTTTATTAGGTCATTGAATTAACTGGTACGATTAACTGTCTCTTACTGAATGATTGCTTGCTAACCAGAGAGTATTTGAAATACAGATTAGGCTTTTCAGTACCTGATTCAAGGTTTATAAAAGGTCTGATAACGGAATGAAGAGATGGCAGTATGGGGTATCTAATATCTCTGACTAACATGTAATTGCTTTATGTGTCTTTGTCTTAGTCCATCCAGTTGCGCTTAGAGCTTGCAAAAGAATTGGGCACCGGAATATCCATCTGGGAACTGGGACAAGGCCTGGACTACTTTTATGACCTGCTTTAAAATGAGAGATGATCTGAGACTGTATTTGCTTCACTAAGGCTCTACCTTCAATTTATTTGGGTAACCTGGAGAGGTGATTTTTAAAACATTTTTTGTAATTTATGTCATATCTGTATTATAATTGCATTTTTCCCAATAAAGAACTTCTTCTGATTTGCCACACAGATGTGATTGTTGGTATCTGATAAAATTCAGAGTTAAAAAACCACTTTTTTGTTAAAGCTCCTGAATTCAGTCATTAAAAACAGACCAGTATAGCTGGATGGAGTCAGAGCTGAAAATATTTTCTGAAGTGTTTTCTGCAAGAAATAAAATGAGCAAGTTGATGCCGTCCGATCAAGGTTTCACACAGAGATTCTCAAACAGCTGCTGGTAATAACCAAAGTAAGTGAACAAATAAATCCATCAGATTACGTCCAGCAAATTTAGTATCTGCTGGACCCTCTGCATCTTGCTGTCTTCTGATAAGGTAAGTGAACATAAAATGTTGAGGGAGAGACCACTTAGAAGACTTTCCCTCAAGTTGGCAGAAAATCAAGCACTGACAAGCTAGGCTGTTAGCTGTGTTTGTTTTTTCATGTTAATAAGTTCCTTAAGTAGTTTCAAAGTCACAGTAATTTCAATTTATGACCTGTTTCTAAATCAATTCTTTTACAAGAGGTGCTCTGTGATTTCTCTATTCTGCTTAGTCTGCTTAGAGCATGATGCATTAGTGGCTAGTTTGTGGGAACTGTAACATTTAGTGCTACAGGCTCTTATGATAATGATGGGTTCCATGGATGTGATGGATTCCATGTCCTCAGCAGACAGAGCCCCACAGCAGCTCTGACAACCCCTTGACTTTCGCAAGTGCTGTGAATGTGACCAGCATCTCTGTGCATGAAGCTGTCATTCTTTAGCTTAATGGTACTTTTTTCTCTGAAACACAGATTTTTTATGAACCCAAGAGCTGTAAGAAACAATCAGTTTAAAAACCAAGCCAAAAAATTTTGTTCCTGCTTTTTGGTCTATAATATTTGTGTTTGTAGAAATACACAGGCTTCAAAGCAATTTCTTCTGAGGAACTAAGAGGTGCTGGGAATTTGATGAGGGTATCATTGGTCACCAGCAGAGACTCAGGCAGAGACCTCTGTACTCCCACTGGTGGTGTTCTTGCCACTTAGAGTTGTCACAAAGATAACTGCACTCCTCTGTTCACATTCACCCTTCCTAGTAATTAATCTCAGTGGGGAATTTGTCTGCCCCTGCTGTTTTCAGAAGAATAAATCCTACTGTAATCCACCATTGATTAAAGAACTATTGATCTTTACCTTTCTGATTTAGTTCTGGCATCTCTCGACTTCTCACATTGCAAGTATCCAGCAGGGCTTACTAATCAGGCTTCTTTCTTCCATACCATTAGTAGTAAGATAATTGGCTACATGAATCCTTGTGTTCAGTTAACTTGAACTTTCTAGTTCGTTCAAAAGCAATTTAAAGTCACTCTGGCAATGGTATCCAGAATAGCACAAGAATTAAATTCTATTACACTGTTTTTAATGCTGAACCAGATTGTCTCAGAAAAAAAATACTTAGAAGTGGAAGGGATTGTGTTCTGAAATGACATTCATTTTTATATTAGCTAGTGGGTAGCTTTCAAAACTGAATGTGGGGAAGAAAATAATATTTAGTTTTAGCTTGTTGTTTCCTCTCTAGAAAAGATACATGTAATCTATAATATTTTCCATATTTTTTTTTATTTTCAGTGATGATTCTTTTTGAAATTCATGATTTGTTTGTCTGTGAGTACAGCTATGTTAGAAAGAAATTTCTTTCCATCCTAAGAGATAGAACAAATAGTTCTGCATGTCAAAAAGATCAAACCCTTGCCATATAATGAAAAATAAATCCCAGATAAGAAGTACCAGATAAGATTTTGAGCCATCCATGGTATGTAAGTGCTTGAGGCCGAGGATATTGCCTTTTGTTTCTAAATGCAAAACATGTTTGTTGTGTCAGAAATAATATTCCAAAAGAAACACAGTTGGCTTTATTCTTTATTGTAAAAGTCTCTGTCAAAAAAAAAAAAATTAAAAAAAAAAGGAAAGAAAAAGAGTAAAAAAAAGTGGGGAAAAAAGAAGAGTGAGCATTAGAACGCATGTGAGCTCCAGAATGAACACAGAACAGCTTCTAAGGGGTTGGTCTTGTGGTCCCCTAATTTTTCAGTGAGTAGGACTGTCAGGTTGTCTTGTATTAGATATCAAAACTTTGAGAAATCAGTGAGCCACAATGAAAACAGCTTTTTTTTTTTTGTAAATTTGCACCTCACCATATTTATGAAATGATGACACAGGAGAGAGATGCTGGTATGAAAGGGGGTTCAGCAGAGCATCTGTTTTTAGGAGAAGTGGGGAAAACTGAGTGAAGGGCAGACGGTGGGTGGGAGTACTGTGAGGACCATGCCAGGTGACTTTCATTCCCTCAATTCAAAAAGAACAGAAAAAGAATAGAAAGCACTGTTTTACAACACAAAGAAATGGTTTTTCTGTATAGCCAAAAAAAAAAAAAAAANGTGTAAATATTCCTAAAAAAAGAAAATAACCCTCAAGTATTCGTAAAATGAGGTACTTGGCAGGGCAGGGCCAAAGATACTGGACTTAAAGGATCAAGGGTATGACCAGGGAGAAATATTTAGTGTTTCTATTAAAAGAGCTCATACCTAGTGTAGCAAGCAGTGAAATGGAAGTGTGTTTATTTCAACACAGTGTATCATCATTCAGTTTTCTAAAATACATTGAAGAAGAGAAAAGGTGTGCTTTATAATCTGGTTCTGTTGCAAGAAAAATTTCTTTGTATTTGGATAGGATCTCAGGTGCTATGAATATAAAGATATCTTTGATCTACCTGATGCCAAGTGGAGCCTTTTTCTAATTGACCTTTACTCTTGTGTTTCTGGGTGATTTAGTTTTTTGGGTTAGACCTACACAGGGTTAAGATAAATACATTTCTCTGCACAATTTCTATTGCATTCACTGAGAAAAAGAAATAGCAGTTGATTCTGTTGCAGCTGGCCTTTGATAAGAAGCTTGTATTTTTTTTATTGCACACATCACATTAATAGGTATCAAAGGGTTTTTTGTATCTGTATACAACTAAGTATCTTATCGAGACAGAAAAAAGGACTTACCTGGCTACTTGCAGGATCTCATGGACCATTCTTCTGGGATAACAGCATCATCTTATCTCAGGAAATGTGTTTGTTGTGGAAAGTGTATGTCTTGAAAAACTAGAGCTGCCACAGAGTCTTTGTAATCAGAAGCAGATTTTAACAGACAGTTGTGAAAAATAATTTGTTTAGTTTGTCTCATTGTGCGATGCTACTTCTTTGATGAAAATTGCTGTGGTATCTCATGTTATAGTTGCTTTTTTTTATTGTATATAGGTGTGAAACTGCAGAACCAAGTATAGCTTCCAGGTCGGAAAGCTGGGAGTGAAAGAGAAGAGGGAAGGTAGACCTCAGGATGGCAATAGGAAAACAGGTTATTTAACCCCTTCTTAGTTATAAAGAATTGTTGAGCAAGTTGTAACAATTTAATGTTTATGGGCTTGAGTGAAAATACAAAATAGCTTTTCCATTTCTACTGTGAGCTACTAGTGGTAACTATTTGTAAGAGTGGGGGTTGTGTTTTGTGCATACTTGTCTGTGGAGACTGCAAAGGTAATGGATGTTCACAGGAACTGTAATTATAGTCTTTCCTGAATTTGGGACATGTCTTTTGAAGTTTACTGTTTTGATTAATACACAGTGCAGCTATTTGACTTCAGTTAAAGAAATGGCACCACAAAGCAGATGATTCTACCTTTGCAGCTTGAAGAGGTTGTATACAGCTATTTCCTGAAAATAGCATTCCCTCAGTGATCGCTTTTATATGTAGTAAGTGAAAATTAAGTAAGCTTGAATTGGTGTTTTGTAGTCTACCAGGCAATCACTTTGATAGTCCATGTTGGGGAAAAGTATATCTTCTCTTACAAAAAACCTAAAGAATCTCTAATATGAAAAAAATAACTGGAATAGAATTTGATTAATACTGCTTACACACACAGCTGCAAAAATAAATAACATCACTTATTTTGTTAGTATATGAAATTAAAAGCAAAACATGTTTTAAAATACATTCTATTGGAACAAGAACATCATAACAAAATGTTTTGAGAAAACTGTGGAGGAACGGAGCGTGAGACTCAAAACTGAAAACAGTTTGTTGTTTTACATTCTACTTATGTAAGTTTTTCTGGATATATTTTAATGTTTTATTGGTTACAATGTAACGTAAATTATTTTAGTAAAAATACTATAGAAAAACTTGTATGCTATTTTTCCTAGAAACAAACAGAAAAATTTCTTACAAGCTCTTAATGAAATGAGCTCTTATTCTGACTTGCAACATGTTAGGACTTATTCCCCACTTAACTGCTGAGAGCAAAGCAGAGTTGCCTTCATGTGGCAAATAGATTATCATATTTTGTTCCATCCATTGTATGGAGTTTAAATAAGATAAAATTTAGCAATTTTCTAGTGTGGGAAGGCAAAACATAAAATAAACTAAAAACCTGCCCCTCTGTGTATGAATTCTCCAATGGCTGCCCATGTGGGAGGAGAGTTTAACCAAAGGGCATTACCTTGCCCACCTGTTTTTTGAAGAAGAGTAACGAAGCTCCTGTGAAAATGTTTAGTGTAGATAAGCAGCATATTGACTTTCTAGAGACTTCTTACCTCTCCTTATTTCATTTACCAGAAGCCATGAATCTTGGCAGACATACACATAGAGGTGGAAAGGTACAGACCCTCTAATTTCTAGATTGCATACTGTGGGGTTTTTTGCGTGACTCTCTGTAAGGCTTCCCATATTGTTGTGTTTTTTCTGCAAATCCAAGAAGAGTTTCTCAGAGCTGGGCTGTCCAATTTCAGCTGTGTCATCCTTTGCTGTTAAATTCCTGCTCTGTGTGTGACTGCAGCAAGGATTGTCTGAGTGATCTGCCTCACTTTCCCCAAGGGGCAGTGCAGATGGAATTGAAGATTATGGTGTTTAACCAGTTTACTCCAATATGTAAAGTCTATACATTATGGTTACCTCTGGTGCTCATCCTAAAGGTAAGACTTTTGTTTCCCTTTGTTTATTACATACATTTGTAAGTGTTCAAGCAGCTGAACAAAACCCCTTACAAACACCACTAATTTTCCCTAAACATTATTTTTCTATTCTTCCTTACAATCTCATTTAGGAATGGTCTAGGTAGGACTTTTTTGATATATTTGGGTTTTCTCCCAGTGCACCTGAAGAGAGCATATACTCCACTAAATGCTGTCTTTGCTTGCAGTGGTAGAGGATGGAACTGTGACTAAAACAGCCAATGGGCAGTTGCTGTAGGAAATTATTTAGGACTGTGTATGTCCATTTTCACCCAATCTTTAATATTTCTTCTCTGATTTTTCAGTGGACTCATGTGGGGCAAAAAGTTACTATATATTATTTGGCTATTATTAGTTTTTGCAACCTTTTTGTGTTTTCCTTTGCTCCTTTTGGGGGCTGAAGAAGACAAATGCTGTGAACAGACATGCTTGTATATCACGAGTAGATGAAGGGCCAGCAGTGGCAGCGTCAGCAGTCTTGTGCTGTGGAAGTTAGGGAAAAGATGCCTGAGAGTGTTGTGTGACCACACTGAGAGAGAGGGTAATTTATGTCATTTGCAAAGCTGGTTCCCTAATTCCTCTAGTTACCGGAGGGATACTGTGGTAGGTAGGGTGGCAAAGCTCAGCTTCTCTAGGCTGATTTCCCCCTCAGTACATAAATGCTGTTTCAATTGCTGTGATGGGAGCTTTTGTGTAAAACAAGTGGTTGTGTTATTTTTGCTCTGCTATTTCATGTGAAAAAACCTTTGTGCTAATAATCTTCTTCATTTTGCTCTCATTAAAACAACTGATCAGCCTGGATAGGTGAAAGCAAAAGTGACTGTTTTGCAGTAGAGCTGGAGCTAGTGAGGAACCCGGTGGAGGTGTTTGGCATATTTAATGCAGACCACTTCTGCCACGGTAAATAGTTAAGTAGTTTCTTCATAAGTGACAAGCACCCCGCTTCACAAATACACTGTTATATTGTCTTGTGTTGCAAGTGTAGATACAACTTAAAATGAATAAATTTTTTTTGAGTCTTGCTTATATCATTAGCTGGAAGTAACATTAGAAAGTGTTTTACTCAATGATGCTTTTAGAATCGTAGCACTAAATGGTTGCCTGCTATATCAATCCTTTGCATCCTATTTCTGCCTTTTAGCTCAGAACTTTTTTGTTAAAATTAAATTTGATTTGCCGTTAGCTTGGAATAGTTTTAGATGGACTTTCTGTGTCAAACAGTAGGCTAGGATTTTAAATTCCATCTTGCTCCTCCTTTCTTCATTCCCATCAACCCTGAAATTGTGGTTGGTACGAGGATGCAATGCACAGAGGAGATTGGTTGAGCTCATGTCTTCAAACCCTGGATTAGAAGTTTATTGACTATTTTCAAGCATGGGGGGTTAAATTGTACCTATAGTATTTGCTTTAAGATTTGGGATTACTGCTTTTGGTACAAGAGGAAATGACCAGTAATTTTAAGAGATTTCTTTTTTTTTTTTTTTTTTTTTTTTTGAATNTTTTTTTTTTTTTTTTTTTACTGAACTAGACTTTTTAATTGCTTTAATAAGATAAATATATGAAGCAGCAGGGAGAACCTTCATCATCCCCAGAGTGAAGACTTTCCTATTGTGTCTAATACAGAGTGCTTAAATCTTTGACATGAGCAAGGTCCCTGGTTTGTGTTCAGACTTCATTTCCCCTTAGCAGTAGCTATTTAGCTTATCTGCCCATGTCTCTTAAGGTTGGTGGGCTGCGTAGAGAAGGGAAACAGAGTGTTTGTGGCTGCTTGAGAGAGATGAGAGGGAGGGAATGGGACAAAACAATTGCTTTCAGAAAAAAATGCACTATCTCCTTTCTCCCCCTTGTGGGACCCACAGAGAGATAGACATAGCAAAATGAAACCCAAACCCCTGTGTTCCAAGATGATCCCTGTGCACTTGGTCTCAGAGCCAAGGACTGTGAAATACTGTGGCAGGCAGGGCTGTATCTGTGGCATATATATTTGTGGAAACTGAGGTTACTTTGCTGATGGCTTCTCCCAGTACTTTTTGGCAGAGAATTAAGTTACCGAGTGAATTTTGCAGATGGCAACATGAATATTGTAAATACTTGTTCCCTTCCCATGTACACATATGAGTGTATAATTTGAATTTCAAGTGTGTGCAGTATTAAACTCATCATGGTATATGAGAAGAACTCATCAAGGTTTTATGAAAAGTCGTTTCCTTCTTCTCAGGAGCCCTTGGTTGTTAGTGATAACTGCAATGAAAAAAAGTTACACTTTGACATGGAAGAGAACAGTGTTCCAAAGAGCACATAGTCTTAAACATATCTGGCAGACGAAGTATGAAGGAGAAAGAAAAGAGAAAATTAGTTTTTCAGTACTGAGTCTGTCACAAAGTCGAATGGGAGCCAAGGTTTCTGACTCTGTGTCCTGGGGGGCATCAGGAACAGCATCACCAGCTGCTGGAGTGACGTGATTGTCCTGCTCTGCTCTGCACTGGTGTGGCCTCACCTTGAATATTGTGTGCCATTTTGGGCACCACAATATAAAAAAACCTGTTAGAGAGTATCCAAAGGAGGGCAACAAAGAAGGTGAAGGGCCTTGAGGGGAAGCCGTATGAGGAGCGGCTGAGGGCACTTGGCTTGGGAGGGGAGACCTCATCACAGTCTACAACTTCCTCGTGAGGGGAAGAGGAGGGGCATGCACTGATCTCTTCTCTGTGGTGACCAGTGAGAGGACCCATGAGAATGGCCTGAAGTTGTGTCAGGGGAGGTTTAGGTTTGCTATTAGGAAAGGTTTCTTCACCCAGAGGGTGTTTGAGCACTGGAACAGGTTCCCCAGAGATGTAGTCACAGCACCAGGTTCAACACCTGACAGAGTTCAAAAAGCCTTTGGACAACACTCTCACATGTATGGGATTGCCCTGTGCAGGGCCAGGATTTGGGCTTCAGTTATCCTTTGGGGTCCCTCCCAGCTGAGGCTATTCTATGCTGGCGCATGCTGGCTGAATCCTGCTCTGAGTCCTCAGAAAGCAGAACAAGCCAGTGCAAAGTTGGGTCCCTTCCTCACTTACACTGTGACTGCCCTCTCAAAATCCCTCACTGCAGAACAATCCCTTGGCAACAAGCTGGGGCTGTGCGTGTGTGTCAAAGTGAGCAGGACATGCTGCCCTTCTGAGTGGTCCTGGCAGAAGCAATGAGTCCCTTCTCTCTCTGCCACAGACTGAAGGAAAATGGCTTTGCTTGGAGACATGGAGACAAGTAATGATACAAAGCATAAGTGGAAATTGTAATTTGCATGACATGCAATCAGGTGGAGGAATTAACTATTGCAGTAAGTTATAAAGCCACAGACAATAGCTGAATCTCTAAAAGGCCTGAATATTTTCCTAGTCACGGTGTCACTGATCATACGCTTTAGAGGGACAATAATAGTGTGTTAGTCCTCCTGCCATAAGGTGAATTGTTACTACTCTGAGACATCTTCACCCTCCACGATATTTGAATATTTTTTTCCAGTACATTGGTAGTTAAAGTGTTTTCTGCATGTTATCTGGATAAGCTGAAAAGACAAAAAGGAGAAGGATCTAGAGTGGATCATGTTTGCATGGCTAACCTTGTGCTTTTTAATCTTGCTTGTGTACACACTTCAGGGGTTATATTTCTCTCCTTTGAGACTCACTGTTTGGTCTCTGTGTTTGTCTGATGTTAAACTGCTGGTCAACTTTCATTTCCAAGCTGTTTTCATTGTAAGTGAATGCTTTTTTTCCCCTTTTTTTTTCTGACATTCAAGTGCTGTTGGTGGGCAGGGACCATTGCTGCTTAAAGATTCTACAGGCCCCATTTTATCACTGACTTGTGTCTGAGAGCCCATTTGTTTTCTAGGATTTTTGTTGTTTATAATTAAAACAGAATTTAGCAGTGCAGCTGCAGCTTGATTGCAACTCTTTTAATGAATCTCAAATGAAAACATAATCCTGCTTCATCTTGTGTTGACTCAGTGAGAACAGGAGGAATCAAAAGGAGTAGTAATGTCTTTACCCCATCCTGCAGAAAGTTTAAAGCCATTATTTGGAAGGGCAGAGTAGATGGTGTACTGCACAATGAGAACAGAGCTATGCTGTAAAGTTGTATAGCTCAGCCAGTTTTTATTGATAATGCTACTTTTGTAATAAAGAAAGGTTTTAAGGTTATTTCCACAGGCAGCGATAAATGGCTTTTCTGGAAGTAAACAGTTGCATGTGAAAGAATTTACGTCTAATTTCAGAGCAAACCCAAAACAGTGAAGGCTTTGCTTAGTGAGAAGCATTCTACAGTGCAGGTGTCAGGCACTTACATTTGGGCAGTTTCTTCATGATGATGGGGAGATGTTAGCCAGCCTGACTGCAGCCGCTAACAAAGCAGGAGGATAATGGCTCGACTCACTGCACATGAAAATGTGTTTTAATTTCTGGTTGCATTGGAGTGGTCTGGAAACACAGTGCTGACAATGAGCAGCACCTGGTAAGCCCTTGGAGTTCTGTAATGGCATCCCTCTGCGCAGCGCTTTTCTTTAACTGTAAAACTTGGCTTTCTGCCCAACAGTAAAACCTGTGATGCTCAGCTGAAAGGATGAGTAGCTCATCAAATGTGCATCACCCTGAGGAAGGCTGTTCGGTTTAGTTTAAAAATTACCTGTATCCTGATAAATGTCTCATCCTTTTGCCATTGCTATGGGAATTGAATTAATGGCAAGGCAAACTTGGCTTAATGGCAAGGCAAACTTGGCTTACCAAATGAAAGATTATAAAAGAATTTATTTAGAAACAAGATGAAACACTTATTTAATGAATCATGGATTGTTCTGCACATTATCAAATAATTACTTCCTGTGCTTATGTAGCACATTATTTTTCTTCAAACTATTTTGCACCTCAGTGTTTTGTCCATTAAAATGATTCTGTGTTTTGTTTTTGTTACCTTTGTGTAAAGAAGCATTCTTAAGCATGTACAGTTAATATTTCTAAGGACTGTCCTTATAAAATAGGTGTTCAAGTATGGAATAAAGCATGAACAAACAAAGCTAATTTACACAAAAAGAACTGATAAATGCAAGAATAGTTCATTATCAAAGCTGCAGTTGTTTCAAGAACTGGCCTGTATGTCTTACAAAAGAGTTTTAATATTGTTTCTTTGTTTTAAACTTTGTCACTCTGCAGACCTTTTCATTTCCCTGGTCATATGAGCCATTAGTGGAAGAAGGACAAATATTCATAGAGTTCTCAGTAAATGCTGAACCCACATTTCTCTGCGTTCTTGTGAGGGGCCGTGCTCTGCAGTAATCTTTTAGAAAGATTTAGAAATTTAAATCTGAACTACTGACATTCTTACAAGTAAAAATCTTGGAGGAGGGGGCATGGGAGACAGGATGAGGAAAAGTATCTTGCAGGAGCATATCACTGAATTCAGTTTTGCATATATAGGAATTAATACATGGGTTATATGTGTGTGTGAGAATGATACCAAATGCTGTGATTGCTGTAATCCCCTTTTAATAAAGGGATTGACTTGTAGTACAAAATGACTTACATAATTCTGCATGCTGCATTATCCATTGCAAGGGTTTCAAAGACTTACGCATTTTCTAGCCCTCAGTACCTCCTTATTGCAGTAACTTCAGAACTTGGTTTTATGAAATCTTATTCATGGTCATCAAACAGGAATTGAAAGTATTTTGTCACAAACAGATGGATCTGTAGATGCCATGGGTCGGGGACACATGAGGCTGAGTCAGCTAAACCTCTAGCCAAATGCATCCAAACGGTAACTTTGCATTTTGAGATATGACAAAATAATGAAAAATTTTTATGAGTATAGTGGTTTTGCAACTACCCTTTTGGGTCCACATATAAATATTTTAATGGAAATGACAGTGTCCATGTGCTACCCATGTCAAAGTGGTGTCTGCTGGCACAGGGCAGGGCAGGGTCCTCAGTGGCTGGTGCTGAGGTCCCTGGCATAGTTATGCCGAGAGAGCCGCAGGCAGCTGCTTGGTGTTTTGCTTCGCTCTGTTTTAGCTCAGCACTAATTCCAGTGCTCTAGTTTTGATTCCTCTCTAGGTCTGCATGTGTATGCACAGACACTGAGCTCCTTATTTCTTTCATTTTCTGTCGAGATCTAAGTTTTGCCCCTGTGGTGTAATGCCTGTCTGACCACTGTTTGATATCGGAGGTTGTCTAGAGTCTAGAAAGGGAAATTCAAGACACTGATGTGCCTCTGATTCCTGACAGAGACATTTCAGTGTGCCAGCCCTCAGGGGAGTGGTGGTGCTGTGAAGAGAGGAGCCGACCTGGTTCCAGCAGAAAACTTGGGCTGAAGAGAAAGGCACAGAGAAAGACAAAATAATTCTGTAATCTGGGAAGGTTTTGTTTCCACAGACACTATGGCAAGTCACATTTCTGTGATCTCACAGGGCTGCCTCAGTGGGCAGCAGGACTGCCTGCACTACAGATCTTCTGTCTAAGAGGTAAGTGGGGTTTCAGCACCCTACTGGCCCCCTTCCAGAAGAGAGGCCCCAAAGCAGGACCTTCATTTGCTGCTGACAGTTTTCCTGGTCACCATCTGTCTTGCTGTTGGGCCCAGTGGAAAGCCTCAACAGTATGAAAAGCTAAAAATCTCAACTAAAAGCTTTCCTGGTTTCTCCCAACCTGCCCTGAACTGTGCTAGATCCGAAGTGATCCCTCTGAAATACAAGAGGAAAGTAATCCATCTGAGTAGATGACCTCCTTCTCTCTTAGGTAGAAAACGATTTTTCAGAAAATCTTGGATACATATCCAATGTATGCACTTTAGTTACCCTAATTTTTAAGCAAAAGCTATCTTGGCTGAATGATTTTTAAAATAATGCAGTGGAAAGTCAGAGAGATCAAATAGCAGACTTGTTTCAGGTCCTGCGACATTTACCCCACTGTTTATGTGTCTGTCTCTTTACCTGTACTGTAGCATTACTAAAGCAGTGTGAATCCTACTGTGAACCTCTTTCTAATTGCTAAGCTGGAATTTCAAGGCAGGAGAGAGGTGGGCTTTTGTCCTTCAGAGGTAAGCCTGTGAAACCTGGGTCTGGACAATTGGAGGAGAATGTGACCGTGGGACTACATGGGCTGCTTTAAAATTAATGGATTTATTACACAATTCTCCTTCTACTTTGGGAACATTTGTCTTTATCTAATACTGTTATACCTGTGTGTGTGTGTATATATATATATTTTAGTGGGAAAATGTATATCTTCTATGTGCTGTTTAGAGTTTCTCAGTCAAACAGAAATACTTTAGATTAAGACCTTAATATTTAATAAGCTCTCAATTGTTAGAGAGTGGTGAGCCTGCCAGTGTGAGATTGGGCTGGCAGCTCAGTGGATTAATGGAAACATAGAGCTCAATTTAAAAGCCCTGAATGATAATCTTTAAATATGCTTAGGCATTGTGGTTGTGCAGTTTCCCCAGGGAATCATCATATTCTCTGCTTCAAAAATTTCACTCAAGACTTAACTGAAACTACAGCTCAACTTTGCCTCCTGGGAAATCTACTTTCATTCCTGGGGCTTAAATTCCTTCTGTGTACGTCTGTACACCCAGAGTGGGATTCCTTGTGGATTTTCATTTATTTTATTTTTGCTACAGGAACAATTTTACGCAGACTTGAAAAACAAAAATTGCAGAGTTGAGCAACTTTCCTGCCTGAACAGAGATCTTGCTTAGGCTTTCAAACAAGCAAATATTGCTATTTGAAAATACTGAAGGGAAAATTACATTGATGCTTGTGATATGTGATCTCAAAAAGGTAGACAGAGAAAATATGGGGTTTTAAAACTCCTGTGTGTGAAATTCTGTGGTGCTTTGGGTTCACGTAATCCATTTCAATAGTACTTCATTCTCTGATGGAGATCTGAGTGGTCCCACTGCAATGATAGTGTAGACACAATGTGGTGCATTCTGGGATGTCTTCAGACAAATTGAAAGGCTTGAGAATTATAGGAAAGATTGCTTTTTCTTATTTACATAAGAACTTGCTAGTCTGAAAGGTGTCTGGACTTAGAGTTGCTTTAGTTGTCTATACATTTCTGGGGATTATTTAAATTTCAATTTAATTTGCCATTTCACTTCATGCTATAAAGCTCTCAGGGAATCTTTAATTTCAGTGAGAGCTCACTAAATTAAAATGAAAATGAAATAAGCTTGCATCATTGGCACTGAGAATGGCAGTATTATCCTGAATTTCTGTTAATACTTCGCCAGAACTGCTTGTGCACATAAGGCACCAGGGTTCTCAGTTGTTCAGTACTAGATGTGATTGTGTAGCTGAACACCCTTGCCTTTCGTGTAATTGCACTGATGTTAAGAAAGCTTTTCCACTTGCAAGACACCGTGCTCCATGTGGCCAGTGACAGATAATTGTGACGTGCTGGGTTCTTTTAAATCATATAATCAGAATGGTTTGATTGGGAAAGGACCTCAAATATTATGCAGTTCCAAAGACCCAGCCCTGCTCTAGGGACACCTTCCACTAGACCAGGTTGCTCAAAAATCCATCCAACCTGGCCTTGAACACTTCCAGGGGTGGGGAATCCATGATTTCTCTGGGCAACCTGTTCTAGTGCCTCACCACCCTCACAGTAAAGAATTTCTAGTCCTATTTCTTCTCTAGGCTGAACAATCCCAACTCTCTCAGCTTGTCCTCAGAGGAGAGGTGTTACAGCCTTCTGAGCATCCTTGTGGCCCTCTTCTGGTCCTGCTCCAGCAGGTTCACATCCTTCTTATGTTGGGAGCCCCAGAGCTGGATGTAGTACTGCAGGTGGGATCTCACAAGAGAATCACCTCCCTCAACCTTCCGGCCATGCTGCTTTTCTTTCTGGGCTGCAGGCGCAGATTGCCAGGTCCTGCTTAGCTTCTTGTCAACCAACACTGAGGTCCTTTCTTCTCAGGGTTGCTCTCAGTATTTGTATTTGCCCAGCCTGTATTTGTGCTTGGGATTTCCCTGACTCAGGTGCAGAATGTTGCACTTGACTTTGTGGAACTACAGGAGGTTTGCATGGGCCCATCTCTCAAGCCAGTGCAGGTCTCTTAGGATGACATTCCTGGTCTCCAGCATATTGACTGCACCACAGAGCTGGTTGTCATTGGCAAATTTCCTGAGGGTGCACTCAATCACACTGTCCATTCCACCAACAAAGACATTAAACAGCGCCAGTCCTCGCAGTCCTGGACTCCCAAGGAGCACCACTCATCACTGGTCTCCTCTTGGGCTTTGAGCTGTTTGCAACTCCTTGAGGGTGACCATCCAGCCAATTCCTCATGCACCGAGTGGTCCATCAATCAAACCAATGTCTCTCTGGAGACAAAGGATGTTATGCAGGACAGTGTCAAATGCTTTGTGCAGGTTCAGATAGATGACGTCACTCTTCACTTATCCACCTCTATAAACCCATCATGGATTTTTTAGGCATAATTTGCCCTCAGTGAAGCGATGTTGGCTGTCCCCTGTCACCTCCTTATTTTCTTGGTGCTTTAGCATATTTTTCAGAAGGATCTGCTCCATGATTCTGCCAAGCACTGAGGTGACACTGACCAGCCTGTAGTTCTCCAGGTCTCCCATTTTTCCCTATATACAAATGGGGATTATGTTTCCCTTTTCCAGTCAGTGGGAACTTCACTGCACTGCCATGACTTCTCAAATGTGATGGATTGTGGCTCAGCCACTTCATCCACCAGTTCCCGCAGAACCTACAAATATATCTCATCATGTCATGGACCTCAGCATTTTTCAGTAATGTTTAAATTACATATAAATTCAGAACCACTGCTTTCTGGCTTGATCTCCTAAAGTTGAAGGATGTGAGAGGAATTGGTGTCTGGAACCCTTATAACTGTTCATCATCCAGTTATTCCCGTGTCCTTCAGTAGCTCAGTGAACTTGCTGCGCCTAGGAGGGGAACAGATGGGGTTGCAGTCTGAAGAGCACAGGAAAGCAGGGTGAATGAGAGCAGGGACAAGAAGAAAAAGGTAAACAAAATGCAGAGTGTTTATATATGTATCTTCCGCCTTGTGTATGCTAGATGGATTGGTGATTTCCCCCATCTGGTGTCAGCTGCAGTACCTCTGCTAGAAAGTTTGCCTGTATGAGTGCTAGGGGCAGTTAGATGAAGACTTTATAGAGGGGATGGACTGAGTGTCCCCAGCAGCAGTACCAGTGGGGCACACTGTCTTTGCCATGCAGATCTGAATCACAGTGTGTTACAGAGGGCTGCTTTGGGCTTACAACTGAGAGAACCACTTCCTATGCAAGACTCAGCCCCCCAGATCTGCTAAACTACAGGGACTCAGCAGAACAGCTTGAAGAGAGACTCTGTACATGGTGGAGTCCTGATTCTGTTCTGGGAGGGCCTTTCTGAAGGAACAGTGCCTGCTCTGAATGAGCTGACCACGTATTTCATAGGATATTGCTCTATTTTTGTACCTTACACTGGGGAAAAACAGTGCATTGTCAGGTCTCTTGTCCACTTCCAACCGTCTCCCTTAATTTTATGCTTTTTCATACCTGTCATTTTTATTTTCCCTTTTCTTCCTCACCTTTCCTGATGCAGACACTTGGATAAACTGGAGTCCTGTGCCATCCACAGCAAAGACTGCTTGCATTGGAATACTCTAGTTCTGAGTAGAACATATACACACAGATTTTTTGAATGTACATTAACTCTTGATTCCATCAGGAGCAAGAGAGTGTGATTTGCAGCAAGGTTTTCATTGTGCCAGTTTTTCATGTGATAATTCTCTTAAACCTGTGAGCACTTATTTCAAAGGACCTTTTGATAATGAAGATTGTTTCGTGTCAGGGTAACCAGCTGTGGTGCACAGCTAGGAATAAGGAAGTGTTTAATAGGGAAGAACTTCAATGCACGGACTTCACAGGGAGATTAAAACTTCAATTTTTATTAGCACCAAATACCAAGCAAGTTCCATGACAACAAGCTGTACTTTCAAGCTGGTGAGTTATTTTGTTTAGGGAAAGTGAGTTAGTAATTATATGACACATTGATTCAGTCTATGTACTCTCTTGTGGTTGCATATGCAAATCCATAATTCCTTCAGTTGTTCACAGGTCTGAGTTCACAATTTCTGTCTTTCCCCAAAAAGTAGGAGTGTTTTCAATCATAAGGTTTGAGGCAACTCTCTTCTTGAAAGACCAGGTAGCATAACCTAGCTGCTCAGCAGGAGAATAGTCAATGCACCTCTGGCTTCTAGGGGAAAATAGTACTCTTTCTACTACACTTGCATGTCCAGTTCCTGCAGCTGAGCTGCCACTGTGAAGAATTTACCCAAATTGCTTCACTTGTACCTCCATGCAGCCTCTATATTCAAATGATGCCAACATGACATTCAAATGAAATTAATACAGGCACAAAGACAGTGGCCACTGGTGGGGAGGGAGGAGGCTATGTGGTGCTCTGAGGATTATAAAGAAGCTTTTGATGGTTTTGACAAGAGACCTGGAATAGGCTTATAGAGTGAGAGGTGAGGTTCCAAAAAAGCACTCGAATCAGCACCATGGAGAAGTGCTCTTTTCCTGGAGTATTTGCAAATGATTCGAGTTTGTAAACAGCGTTATCTCCCCTGGGGAGTTCTGTTCCTTGAGCAATGAGAGCCTGAAAATGAGAGCACTGAGAATACTTCCCCTTATTTATTTTTTTTTTTTTTGGTGGGGGGGCAGGGGGAGGTTGGGGTTTTTGTTTGTTGGTTTTTTGTTTTTTTGTGAAGCTACCTTGGATAGTTGGGCTGCCACAGTACAAACTGTGGGGATGAATATGCTGCTTCAGTCACCTCAGTAGTGTGTGGATGCAGGTGAGACTTCAAAAGAACAGCAAAGACATAATTTCTATAGAGGCATTTTTTAACTCATCATTCTGGGTGCTTATTATTCAACCTGAGATACAATATCAGAATCTGTTCATTTTATCTGTGGATGATACAGTAACACTAAGCAAGCTTCCAAGATAAATTGGGTTAAAAGAAAAAAGGAAAAAGCATGCCTTCAGCATTAGTTTCTCTGGAGAATGCTAAACAGCTAGTGACAGTTCTGCTTGATAACAGTGCTCACCTAGGCATTTGCAGGTTTGCATCAAGGAACTGAGGACATTAAGAGCAATTCAGATTCAGTCACTACTTAGGTCTATAATTAGGCTGCATGAATTACTTACAGTGCTTATTTTACTTTGCTGTGTAGGGACTATGGTCTCCTAACTCTGTATCAAACCTGAACTTCATAAAGCCATGTAAGATGTCTATTGCTGGACACTAAAATGTATACAATACAAATAACTGAATCCCCTCCACATTTGACAGCCTGGGACCTTGACTAACCAGGTATTGCTGTGTGCAGAACAGCAGATATAAATGGTAGAGGTGGAAGGGCTGAAGCAGCAATGGACTTCAGCTTTAGGGCCAGGAAAGATATTTGTAGAGGAGGGACATGACGAGGTGCATCTGAATAGACTTTAAGAAACCTGTTCCTGAAATCCCTTTATTTCTACAATAATTTTTAGTTAATCTTCAGGATGAATGCTTTATACTTGAAACTCTTGTCTCTTCCCACATGAGACATAAACACATAAGCAATACACATTAGCAGTTGGTTTTTTTATGCTGCACTTTGCTTTCTATAGATTTGTTTTCTATAGATTTAATTATTTACAGTTGTATGTTTTATTTTGTTGGCTGTGATTTGAACTATATTCTGTAATAGCAGTGTCATAGAAATATAAGGGAAAGTTTATAGTGGATCATTATCCCATGCTTTCAAATTATTCTTGTAAACACAAGTACAAGGAAGTTTCTGTTAAGCAAATCTGTAGTAACAATATGTTCTATATAAAAGATACCAGGGAGTTGTTTGAGAAACCCATTTAACTGATCAGCCGTTTCTTCATTAAAACCCATGCAATGTGAGATGACTTTTAGGCTGTCCATTTAGCTGTCTAACACACACTGTTGTAGACTTGGTAGTAAATGCTTTCTGGCTGTTGGAGGGGGGAATGTAAACTAAGCTGTTCTTGCAGGACACCAAAACCCAGGATTTCTAGTGAATATGCAGTATTTCCACAGGGAAACCGTTTATTGTTGGGAGAGGTGGGGAAGCAAGGCCTAGAGTAAAATGATCTACATAGGCAACTGGGGGGATTTCAGAACAAGTCTTTCAAATGGCATTTCTGGGTGAGTTAATAATGACTGATTCCTTTTTTGTTTGGGGTTTTTACATACAGTAAGGTAAGAAATATAGAGCTCTGCATTTCGAACTTTTGATGTGACAAGACAAAACTTTGGATGAGGTTTCATAGTCTTATGCCCTTAAGTCTCTTTGAAAATTATCACCATGCAGACAGAAGCTACTTTGTATTACACAGCCAGTATAATCAGCTAAGCCTGATATTCCCAGGTTGTGTTAAGTGTACTTCAGGAAAAATAGCAGGATGTCAGATGAAATACTAGTCCAGTTGTTGATTAAAAGTAGAAACAGCCCTGTCTATGCCAACATGTAGTTCAAAAGCAAAGACAACTAGGACAGCTACTGGGGGAAGGTACACTGGGCTTAGTTGTTTGAAACAATGGGATCTTGAAAATCCACAGCATGCTCCATTAACCAGGGTTAAGCTTTAGTGGAAAGACAAATTAGGCTGTAAAGGTAATACAGCTGCTCTGTGCCCATACAGTTCTGTAAGCATCAATAAATTAGTGTTCCTGAAATACAGAATGAATGGTGAATAAATGAAACTGAGAGGCAACATGTTAAAATCCATGTAAGAAGGGTTCTTTTAAATGTATGCAGCATGATGAAATAGTGACATTCCCTGCTATAATGCAAGACTTAAGTGTAAAGTTTCACAAAATCAGAAAGGGATTAGATAGATATGGTTAAGGAGACCATCTAGTGGTACACTTAATGGGATGAGGAAAATTCAAGTAATGTAAACATGCCTACTGAACTGATGAAGCTGTAAGAAACTTCATCAAAAGTTTGGGATTTCCCTTATGAGGTTTCCTGTAACAACTTCTAAAACCTTTGGGTCTCTACATCTGCAGTCACAATTTCTGTTACAATAGTACCCCTGCGGTGTTGTTCAGAATGCACAGTTTGGAGGCAATTTCACTTGTGAAGCTTTTTGACCTGTAGGGTGCAATAAATGGTATTGAAAAAGGCAGTGTTAGACATGACTTCAGATAAGATACCTGGCTAACCAGACATTTTTCTGATCTAACACAGTATGAATTCCAGTTGTTCCATTTTAACACAGCCTGGTGTTAATTTTCTAAGGTTTTCTATGTAATTTCTGAATCCAAGCAACTACCTCAGAAAAAGAGAAGTCCTTTTGCTTCAGTTATCACTAACAGACAAGTTGTAAACACAAAATAATTGATTTCAGGTCTGTGTATTTTGTTAACACTGCAAACCTGATCTCCCAGTAGTTTTTTGAATTGTTATCGACTCCTGCATAATTTCAGGTTGCCCTTAGGAGGAAAAAGAGAGGGAGCTATATTTACCTGGGAATGGGTATACCACTTAAATAATAACAATAAAAACGAATGTGTAAGGAAGGATAGGTCAAATCAAAGACAGGTAATGAGAAATGACAAAGAAGTAGTAGGCTGGGGAGGTTTTTTTTAGTTGTGTACAGCATGTGAGTGTGCACTTGCACAAACACACATCTTTGGGTCTGTAGATACTCACTGTATAGCCTATAGTGCAGTTGATTATAAAGAATACAAAAGACATTCTGTTGTAAACTTTAAAGAATATTTAATAACTTTTAAAAAATAAAATGTATATTTTAAATTTTTGTTCTTCATATGAATGCACAAAAATGTATCATTGTAATGGCAGCAACAAAATCCAAAGAACCGAGAAGGCTTGTCCTCTGTGGTAAGATACCAGTGACAAGCTAGGAGAATTCACAATGGAATCCAAACAAAATTTCCCATGGCAAGTCCCGACTTGTTTTCTAGCTGTGAATTGTCTAACTCAGTATCTATGAAGATAATTCACACTTAGAAAATCCTTGCAGACTAAGTAGATAAAGAGCCTGGTTTTAAAATAATTGCCACAATCAACAGCTGCTTTCTGTTGCTTACCTTTGGTGCCACATTTATAGCCCAGCAATGAAGCAAAGGGCTAAGTGAAAGGCTGCAACTTTGTCCATGCCAACAACCTCCTGTCCTACCCTGTGAACTCGACAAGGGGCAGCCAGAGCCCTGTGCACTCCACGTGTAACCGGTCTGTGGGAAGGGAGGGGTTCCGGTGGGTTCACAAAGCAGCCCTAGTGCTGATGCAAGAAAAAATAATTCTACAGCTTCTGTGCAGTTCCTTCCTCTCTGTATTATAAATCCTATGGTGCTGCTTTTAAATGCTAATTATTCAATGAAAGAATAAACCTTTATGAGTTTCTATGATCTGAGGGGGACAACCAAAAAAGTATTCATAGAACTGAAGCTGGACTGAATTTCAGTGAGTGTGCACTGTAAGATGTGCAGCTATGTAATTCTGTTGTACAAGTAATACGATTTGGCTGCTAGTGACAGTACAAGAAAATAAACCATATTCTACTAAATATATATCTATCTCTTATTATAACTGTGCAGATGAAAGGTCAAAAGTATATTGGACTGAATCTAAAAAGCTAAATCCTGATGTTGCTGAATTTAGCAGGTGCAGCCATATGCCCTGTGCCTTCACACTTTATTATTACGCAGAAAGAGCAATCAGAATGAAGCAGTAGTGCTCCTTTATTGCCTTTGGTTCTGTCTTTAATTTAAATGTATTGAGTTCTCCTTAATGTTTAAAGATTGAAAGTCGAAATTATATAAAAGACTTTACTAAAAGTGACAAGATACTAATAAAGCAAATGGAATGCCTTCTGTGTTGCTCTGCATACATACAATATTAGCAGCCTTTTAAATGGATATTATATACTACAAGTTACTTATTTATAATCAACCAGCTTAGCATGAAGTTTTATGCATAATATTGAACTTTTTTTTTTTAAAGATTGTTGCTATTATATATCACAAAAATCTTCTGACCTTGTCAGCAGAGAAAGGATGCAACGCTCTTAAAAAGAAAATATGGTAAGTTTGAGGCTTGTAATATGCAGTACGTTCAGAGGTTTGAAACTGGATTGTGCTGATAATGCTGTAAGCACCATAACATCTGTTTGGCCCTTGTGAAGAAAGTTAATAACATCAAATATAGAAACTAGTCCAAATTATAAACAAGTTGCAGTAGCATCTCAGTTGGTAGTGTAAGGATAGTATTTTAAAAAGACTTATTAACAGCAATATGTGATTTGGGGTTTTTTTGTTTGTTTTTCCCCTAGCTATATGTTTTTGTTGTAGTGACTGGGATTTACAAAATTAGTGTTGCTTATACTCCCTATAGATACTTGTTTTTGAAAGCCAAGGCATCTTGTTGTAAAGACACACAAACTGTGGAAAATGATTAGAGGGAGCCACAAAATGTGACTTGTCTTCAAGTCTCTGTTTCTCCTATTTTGTTTCCACTGCAGGCTTAGCTGAAATCTAACAGTGTTCTCTAAGAGCTCAGCCCGTATTAGTGGGAGACTCACAGGATAAGGGTTTGTGATCTCCACCATCAAGCAAATTGATGAGTTGCTCTCTGTGGGAGCTCTGCTGCACAACGGTTTGCTCTTATCAACTGAACCATCATCAGCCTGCTGTCTCCGTGTTAATTTTTAATGGCAGGGATCACTACAAATAGACTTCTCTACCTTTTATCTGTTCTTTAAAAAAAATCAATGTTTTATTAATGTATTCATCACTCTGTTATGCTGCTTTTCAGTGGTGGAAACGCTGAGCTGTCAGCAGGGGCACCTCTGTGTACAAACTATAAACCACAGCAAGAACTAATAGTACAACTAACCTGGAACTGCATCTATGCAGGTAAGAAAGGAAAAGAGTGAAGAGAGGGAAGCAGTGAAATGACACCATCTTTTGAAGAGTGGGACTGTCTGCAGGTGAGTCTTGGCTCAGGAAGCAGAGAGCACTGAGACTGTGGTCATTGTAACATCCCTAGAGTAAGCCTCTTGCTTGGAGTGCAGGGCACCTCTGTGTGGGCTACTCGCTCAGCTTGGATCAAGGTATGTTACCATTTGTCAAGCCTTGTCAGCATGACAGTAAAATCCATTAGTGGTGGGGAGGTTGCTGTGACAGTCAGTAATTGGGAAGCCTCATAAAATGCACACAACTAATACAGTACTTTCAACTCAGCCTGCACAGTTAAATGCCCCATGTGGGTAAGATTTTGGAAGGTACTTGCTCTTTTACACATCAGACGGTCCTAAGCATTTCCCCAAAAAACATGGAGCAGTTCATGCCTGAGAGTAAGAAGGCTACAGGAAATCAGCAAAGAGACAAAACCCCCAAAAGCTAAGGAGTGAGATTGAATCTGTCAGTGGTGCAGGCTTAGAAGGGGATTAGTTATGGGTTTAAAAAGATGGTTCAATAGGCTGTGGGTTGGCAAGTCCGGCTTTATGCTGGAAATTGCCTTTAAATCAAAGCACACAAAATGTCACTCGTAGCTGAGACCTGCTGTTGTAAGCAGAGTAACTTTCAGTATGAGCTTGATGCACGCTTCCAGCCTGTCACAATAGGAAGGGCAGCACTGAGCTTGCTGGGAAAACACGGCTCCATGATTGTCAATCTGGTCTCATCTTCAGTGGCTGAGAGATCCTCCAAGACTGGCTGCAGTGAGCAGATCATCTGCATTGCTCTGTTTGCCTGTTCCCTGCTGTCCTTTCCCCAGGGTACTTCAGCTTCTACTGATACATATGCATTATCTGGAGCTGCTTGTTGGTGGGGAATTATTTGTATGAACAATAGGATACATCTGATTCTTAACCTCATCACTAGAGAGTGTGCACAGGAGGGTATTACAGAAATTACTTCAGTTATCAATGAGTGGGGGAATTGGACACTTAGTGTCTGTTCCCTGGTTAAGAAAAGTTACGGGTTTGATTTCTGCACGTTCCTGCAATTCTGTGATATTCCAGAAAGTGTAGCGTATGTTCCAGCCAACAGCTAGGCAAAGGAAAATGCATCTGAAAAAGAGCAATGAGAGGTGACTCCAGTTCTAAGAGAGACTGATGTGTCTTGGGTATTGCCAGCATGCAGCTGGGAGAGAAAACCCCCTAACTGTAAAATTATCTGAAGCCTTAATAACTCAGAAAAATGAGCAATGTGCAAAAGATTTTTCCTCAGTGAGGCAAACTATCATACCTGCAGATGATGATATCCCAAAGTAAATTAATGAAATGGTGACATTCAGGGAAGGAACAGCTGACAGCTTTGTACACATCTTCAAGTGCGGAAATGAGTGATATTTTTTGGCAGACTAACTTGAAACAGGAATGATAAAGAATAAAACCATAGTAGACTGACAGAGAGAGCCCACTCACAAGTTGTTTACTGAAATGAAGATACAGCTGAAAGTAATTACTTGTTTCCCAGAGGTATAAGTGATAGTGCCTTGTACAAGAAATAATACTTGGTTATTTCAGTTGGAATGTAAAATAGGATAGAAAGGTTTCCTCTTTCTGAGGTTAGATGCTGGGTATTTTCACCTCTTTTCAGAAAAGTATGTGTTAATGAATGTAATATATATAACATACACAGTCAACCATCTATTGCCACTGGCAATTAGTGAGGCAATGTCCAATATTATTTTCCATTAACAGCCAGATCTTGCTGTACAGATTCTGATTAAAAGCCTGACTTTGCACCGCATAAGATTAAAAATACTCCTTTAAAACAACATATTTCTGAAGATGATCCTCTCCTGGCTATAAAATCATCTCGAGACACTTGGAGGCGGGGCCGCTTGATCTTGACATTTTAGCTGTGTGCAAACTGTAGTAAAATTACAATTGCCTTCAGTGCTAGACACTCTGTACCTTCTTGCTGAAGAATACGTAATTTCTACTTCCTCTCTTCCAGACCACAACACGTGGGAAAGAAACCTGGCAGGTTTCTCAGAGGTTGCCTCAGTGCAATCTTTTCCTAACACTGGTTTGCAGATCAGCCTCTCATAAGCAGCCTCCCCTCTGCCTTGCCACAGGCCATGGAAAGGGAACCATTGCTCTTTGGAGGTTTGCCTCTGTTTAAAGACAAGGCTGCTTCTTACCTGTGCCAGTTCAAGTACTGACTTTTTCTTTTCTTCCTCCTTCAGTGAACTGGGGTGATTCACAAAATCTTCAGAAAGATAGCATTATACACAGTTTATAGTACAAAGGGGCGGAAAAAAAGGTCAGATGAATGAGCATGAAGGAGATTTCTCCTGTGTCCTTTAGAGGAGGAGCAGAAAGACTGGAAATGGTATCTATGCACAGTAGGTATCTGCCTTGACTACCTGACAATACATGGTCATTGCAAAGGTGAGTCCGAGAATCTAAGAGAAAAAAAACAACAAACAATTGTAAGGAAAAAACCCCCTATTTATTGAAACAACAAAAAAAGTGCATCGCACTACTTTTGGTCACACACAGGAAGACACATCACACACTGCTTTTCCTGCCCACTCCTGTCTTTGTTCTGTTCCTACTGCTTGTCAGCCCTTTGTGCTTATCTGTATTGTTTTACAGAATGAACAATGACAGCAGGGGAGAGTTGATTTCTCCATGAAGAGCAGTCACCAGATATTGGGAAGGGGTATACTGGAAAAAAAAAGAATTTTGGATGTCTTATGGTTGAAAATATTTTATAGTAGCAACCCACAACTGTGGGGCTGTGTATCTCTGTAGCTGTTGCTTTGGAAGACACCAGGTTCATCCCTGATCCAAAGGATGCTGTGGTTTACTTTACTTTTCCATGTCCACGCGTGCACAGGTCCCTGTGGGGGAATCACTGGAGACTGAACATGCATTAATCATGCCCATCAATGCTTCATCAACAATGTATGTGTCTTTCTACTACACCTACGCAAGAGAAGCAGCACAGAGGTGGTGGCTCTTCTCCCAGCCAACTACTGACCTGCTGTGCTGCCTCTGTAGATTACTTCATCAGGAAAAGGGATGGGAGTGAGTCTTATCTTCCTTCCAGTTGAAGTACTTACATGAATATACTAAGTGCTTGTTACTTTCCCTCTGCAACACCACTGTAAGAATTGCCATTAAATGAAGGTCTGCCAAGTAGAAATTTTTAGGGTATGAATTCTATTTTAAGCACTTAATTTGACCACTTCAACTTTAGTCTTTACATGAGTAGTAGTTTGTGTTAATGAGTACTTTGAAAGAGTATATGAATACAAACGCTCTTCTCTTTATGAAGAAAAACCAGGTTATAAAGTTGTTAATCTTCCTCATGCCTCATTCTTCCACATTGAAATGAGACCATTAGGTTTTAGTGTGCCATTTTACAGTAAGCACTCGCCTTTTGGAAGTATCCCCTAAACGCTGCCTTCTGCTTCCTAGCAAAGGAACACCTCTGGGGAGAGCTGCATCAAAAAACCATGGTGGATGAGTTTGTTTTATAATTTGGAGCATGCACAATGAGGGAGGTTCTTCTGTCACATGCTGCATGTCCTTCAAGTTGTGGCACCGTATGATTCTAACTATAAAATTCTTTACATGAAAAACAAAAGCTGTCACAGACTTAGGGCCAGAACAACATTGAAACAGAAACAATAGAGGGAGCCCAAATCATTCTAGGTGACAGTGCATGAAAACTTCTGTCCTCACTTAGATTCAATCACACAGCGCAGCTGGAAGACAGGCTGAAAATATTTTGTGCTCTGTGTTTCCTCTGCATTGCACAGCATTTACTGGGAATGCGAATTTGCATTTTTAAATTGTCTGAAGTATTTTCTCCCATGCAAGCTAGTAATGTCTTTCTGTCAGAAAGATAGCATTGTCTTAGAACTTGATTATATTCAGGGCATTTATGAGAAGGACTGATATGGACTGGTGGGGGGATTTAGTCTGTCTTTTAAAGATATCTTAAATGATGATTAGATGCTCAAAAGTTGGGGTTTTTTTGGTGGTTTTCTTTCCTTTTTTTAAAGTGTGGTAATATATTTACAACAGTCTGCCATATAGTCTTGTTGAGCTTTTTTCCAAAGCATATCTGCTTACTACAGTGGGAGAAAAACCGAGACTCTACTGAATTTGGGCCTGGGAGGCGTCAAGCATTTGCATTAATAAGTTGCAGCCAATACATGACATGAGAGAGTAAGATACATGCCATTCTGCCCAATCTGACATTAGTGGGAATGTGAGTGGAATTCTGATCACAGGCTTTCTCTTGCTGCTGCTAGTGGCATACCAGACAAAATAAAAAAAAAACAAACCTCCCAACAACCATGGGTTAATCTGCAGTTACATGGTGTTAATTAGCTCAGCGATACCATTCTTTCTGCTTATATCTTGAGTGTGAGAGACAGCTGGAAATTAAAGCTGAATTTTCACTGCATTTAGGAACGGGACTTTGGTCTATAAATGGAGGGCTGACATACAGACAAATTTTGTACCTATTTTACCTAAATTAAAATGCAAAGGACTTAAATCTTGCAGAATTTTACTCTACCACCGTGCAAAATTATTAAAACCAGCTCAAGCAGAGTATATTTGGATCTATGATTACTTACTTAGTTATAATTAGTTAGGATTTGAAAATTGATATTAAACTGTACCTGCACCATAGCTGTGCACAATCCAAAGATTCCCACTGCTAATAAGTTTTCCTGGAGCCATATTTTCACAGTTTCATAGCAAGGCTAGAAAAAAAAAATCCACAGAATATTGAATTAGCCATAAACACACAGCTGTAGTCCCAGAGAAGAACCAGATCTGACTAAGCTGCTAGGTAGCCTGGATTATCATTTCCGCATTGGAGCATGCACAGCGTATTTTTGGGTTGATGCTTGAACATGGAGTACTAATTCTAGTGACACAAAAATATGCATCTTCAAAATGCTGCGTGAGCACTGCTCCATATAACCTTTTAAGAGGAATCAAAAATATTGTGCTGGTTTTGGCTGGGGTAGAGTTGATTTTCTTCACAGTGGCTGGTACAGGGCTGTGTTTTGGACTTATGCTGAACACAAGGTTGATAATATAGAACTCATTTTGTAACATTTTCCATTATTTCAATTTGCAGTAGGGGCACTCCTCCATTATTTTCTTCTTGCTTTAAATTCTGCAGTAGCTGTAACTTCGTGTTCCTGGTCCAGTTTTGGGACGGGTGGAATTGGTACAAGCAAAACCTTTCTTTAAATAATAAATAATGTCTGTAAGACAACTTTGTGCAAAAACAGTGCCTGCTGTCTTGTAAATGTTCATGACCAAGAATCATTTGGACTTCAGTTGGTGGCTTTCACATATGTATAAAGGAAAAACTATTAATGCCCACCAGAAGACACAAAGTTAACCTGCACTGATCTTCTTGGTGCCCCCAACAAAACAGAAGAAAGTTTAAGCCCTTGAATTAAAAATTGACTTGGAGCTACCTGCAAAGTATAAGGGAGCCATGTTTGATGTGAACTCAGCCTCTGCCAGTGCCAATCCATGCATATGAAATTTTGCTAGAAAGTGGGCAAGAGAGCTTTAGTCATTGTCTTCACAAACCATTAGAACCAGTAAAACTAATGTATAATTCCACTTAATCAGATGGCCTTACTCTACATCCCTCCTGCATAATTGCACTACCTGTAATTAGCACAAAGAATTGCTGAGCTAATTTCAGAGAAGAATTTAGGCTCTGATGATCTGTTCTGGAAGGCTGTTGCTGAGGCCATTGAAGGGAAATTATCCCATGGAGTTTTCAATTTGATTACAGGCAAGTGCAGAAACTCACTGGAAAAAAAAGTGCTGTTGGCAATTCAGCAGAACAGTTCTCACTTTCCCACTGTGCGGTGGAAGCTCCTGAACTTGAGTTCCTGGTGGGAGCAGAGCACTCCAGGCTCACAGCCCTCTTGCCTCAGGACTGCCTGTGCTGTGCTAAGCTATGGCTGCCGCTCCAGGGCCTGTGTGTGTATGAGCCATTTGCCTTTATTGCTACCTGACTGCAGCAGGTGGGACATTAAAAAGGACACTCCTGTCATTTCCTAGCCAGACGTAGCTAGACCATGCTGCCTGTCCGTGTTGGAATGCACTTGTCTGCAATGTGAAATAAAGCTTAGAGCCTACTGACAGGAAACCCTTCAGCTCATAAAAATAATTAAATAGGAGGTGTTATTGGAGGTCAAAGGCCATAGCTCAACATGAGCCTTCTGGACCCACCTGATTAAAGACGAATTAGGATACCAGCAAACCTTGCCACCTGTACAGCCCTGCAAATGACTGCCTGCCTGCCCTTTACCCAGACTGCAAGGCAGCTGCTGAGATGGTGCTGGAGAGCTACTCACCGCTTTCCACCAGGTCCCTGGGGAATGGAGACCACAATTCTCACTGAATTCTAAGCAGCAGGAGTCTGGCACCCGGGTTGTGTTGTACACCTCAAACCAGTCAGTGTAGTTGGAGACTCCACAGCATCTGAACTGGAAAAAGATGAACCAAGGCGATACCGTAAGTACAACCTGTCACTGACCTCTGCTTTCTGCCTTGTGGAGCTGGACACTCCCTGCATCTTGATTATACCAGCAGAGGCTTGAAATTTCAAAGAAATGCAGTACTTCCTAAGCATTATCCAAATAGTCCCTTTTCTCCACTCTTGTTTTATGTTTAAATATGGTCTTGTATGTAGCTGATGTTGATCCAAGAAACAAAGGCACCCAGTTTCAGTGGGAGAACACTGCAGGAGCTGAAACTGGAAAAACCTTTGCCAAGTACTGAGATTAGGAGTTATGTGACTGAACAGAATTATAACAGTTGTTTATAGCTTGTTGTCAGTAAAAAAGATACAGATACAGCACCCAAGAGATGAAGATACTGGGATCCCTATGGCACACTACTTCTAGAATCATGATGGAAGTTAACAAGGCAAATATCTCGCTAAGCTCTTAATTACTAATCACCTTTGAAAGTCTTTACCAGTCAGTAAAAGATGTATTTCCTCCTTGTCTCTCTATGGTGCAGTTCCTTAATGTCATCGTCTTGATGCTGCTGAATAGTGGTACCTTAAGTGTCTGCACAGGAGGACACAGTGAGCAAAGATTGCAACAGTGCTAAATAGGAAGGTTTGTTCCACTTTGGTAGTCGGATGAAAGGTACAGGAAACATACATAATGGTACAGGGAATGGCTCTGTGACCATCTTCCCTCTGTGGAAACTGGTATATCCTGTGATACAAAATAAGCTAAGACTCATTACCATATAGATGGCACCTCTATACAAACTCAAAAGTATGGATTTGTTGGTATTTAGGCACTTTGCACTAATGAGTAAAACAAGACAACACTGGCCTGCAGAACTGCTCTCTGCTATTGGCAGTACCTCACACTTTTTCAGGGCTAAGCCAGCCACCCACTTAGCCCCAAAATGACTTGCTGAGAGCTTACTCTTTAAATGTGATTTTTATATAAGCCTGTACAGTCTTTTTTGCATCCCTATAGAAACTGCTCTTGTTTCTGATAGACTCATAACCATGCAGATGTCTGCATCACTAGGACCAAGGACCTAATTCAGATTCTGATGTTTACAGTGGCCTGAGGGAGAGTTTTCCATTGATATATAATAGTTGTAGAGTTCAGGTTGTAGGTAGAGTCATAGTGTTCAGGTCTTGCTGCACACACAAAATCTGCCATTCAAGACCCATAGAGGGCAGAGGTGTCACGCACTGCCTTATGCATCATATGATGCTTCAAGTACTCACAGAAAGTTCTCCTTGACAAAGACATTTCAATGCTCACAGCAGTGTTTTTCTTCTGCCAAGGAAAAGTCAGAAAACTTTCCTGGACTAACATCTATCCCCACAAGGTTCTGCTCCGAATTTTGATTTGGTCTGTGGCAGGAATCCATCCTTAGCTCACAACTGTTAGATTTGTGAGTTCACAGGCTTCATTTTCTACAAACTGACGTGAAAATAAAAAAAAGTTTGTGCCTTTCTCTTTTGCCTCCGTGTTCCTGCACAAGAAACAGGAGGTCTGTGCGTAACAGGTCCCAAAAGTGGATAGGAGCAGCATGGAACACATGGCATGCATTGAGGAAAGCTGGTTTATTTGGAAATCTAACAAGAAGAAGGTCTTGCAGGCTGTCATCATTAGAGTCAGGAGGCAGCTCTTTGACAGACAGTGAGAAGTGACAGCTTGTAAACACCAAGCCTTAAAAATGTGGCTCATCTGTGATGTAGAGAGTGCAGTGGTAAGGGCAGAGACACTTGAGTGATGTTCTGGCCAAACACAAGTGACACAAGTTTGCATAAATCAGGACTAGACCCCTTCTCCCTATAATATTGCATGGCTGAGGGTGTCAAAGACTGACAGACTAAGGAGATGAAGATGAAGTACGGGTTTTGTAGTTAAGCAAAGCACTCACTAACAGGTTGGGGACAGCTGCTCCTATGGAGCCTGTGAAGCAGGAGGTGCCTAGGCCATGAGAAAGGGTGGTGTTCCAAAGAGTAAAAATTCCTGGCAAACCAGAAGATGAAAGTAGGAGGGGATGCAGTTTCAAAGACAAGCTGCAATCGGACACAAATTGCCTGCCCATGCAGATTCCCTGTGTAGTGAACAAGAGCAGAGCAGACACAGCACACACAGCAATGGGAGAAAGGGCTAAGAAAAGATGAAGGTATAAATGAAGGACATATCAGAGTTTTAGTAGTCTTGGGACTGGAAGTAGTCTGGAACTGGAAGAAATATCTTTGGAAGACAGCAGAAGTATGCGCAATGGCACTAAGCAGTGGATGATGCATAGTCCTAAAGGAGAGGAGGGGATGAACAGAGAAGAGCACTCACACCTCAGAGACCTGAGAGCGCACCAGCAGCGAGCGAGCGCTGCTCAGTGAAGGCCAAGTCCAGTGACCGCACCTGTAGGGAGCAGAGGCACGGACCCACATCAGACACACAAGAACAGGGCAAGAAGCCACAGTGGGACCAAATGCTCAACAGTACAGATTCAGCAAAGGGGTCCAGCTAGAAGCCAAAAAGACACATAACCTGAGAGATCAGTAAACTCAGAGACTTCACTATGGATATCCAAGTAAAAAAGACAGAGTGTGGGAGTGATTTTAGATCATGTGACAAGCTACCTGATTTATTCCAGGTCCACAAAGCTGAACAGTAAGTAGCCAAATTGTTTAGGGAGACAAAAAACTATTAGAAGAAAGGGGAATATTGAAGACAAAGAGCAAAATAAGAGGACTCTTAAAAGAGTCCTCTGAGATTTGAGAGCAATGTTCTCTTGAAAATTTACAAGGTTTCTGAGCAAGGACAGTTGGAGACTGTCCTACATTTGGAGAATGGAGAAAGCCCAGGTCACATGAACAATGATTTGTCACCTACAGTTTGTTGCAGCCAGTTCTACCAGACTTCATGTTCTTCCACAAAGGCTGATGTCCTGCCAGTGCCAGGCTGATTGTCATGAAGCAACTGAAGACTTCATTCTTGCTACAACCACATTCACTTTTTGATCATATTTACAGTCCTGTCTTGTTCCCTTCACTAGTTGAGTGACAAAATTAGACAAGGTTGCCTAATGGATTAGTTCTGTTCCTAGTTTCAACAGGGAATGATACACCTATGTTTTTAGAAACAATTAAAAACTAATTGTGTTTATTTTGGGGTGCCCAGAGACTTTAAAAGGGGATAATCCATTAAAAAGGTCAAATGTTGTCTGAAATAGCAGTAACTTTAGGACATCTTGACGTGGACACCTCAGGTCATTCAATTCTAGAGCTTACAGCTGTGAAGGACCACGCATGGTGAGAGGCAATCGAGCTGCTCCCATGAAAAAATGCAGGTACCTACAGCATGAGGTGACAATCAGGTAGGAGTTCTGGGGACATTCATACAGTGTTTGGCCGAGCTGCTCAAACAAGCCAAAGCTTGTCAAATGCCTCTGAGTATCTGACTCCTGCTGCTGAACGTTTCTAGGAATGCTGACAATATGCTGCTGTTTGTTTCACATGTTTCATTTGGAAGGCTCTCTCCTGAGATGTCAAACCACATTTTTTCCCTCTTTTGTTAGAGACATAAATCACTCCCCTATTGAGAAGATGCTCAACACAACGATGCAGTCAAAGGTCGTGGTGCTGAGGTGCTTTTCCCAGCCAAGCAGCACCTAACAGCACTGAGGTCTCTGTGTTGTACTTATGGGATGCAAAGCTGCTTGCAAATAGCTTAATTGTTGTTTTAACAAGTAACTGCTGCTCTAGCATGGGGTATCTAGGGCTGGTAAATAATGTTAAACAGAAAGTTTCTGTCTTAGTGTAACAAATGTTAAGGATTAGGACACTTGTACATATTTTACAGGTAATCCCAATACTGAAGCCAAAGTAGACCTTATATTTGCCAAATTCCTTCAAAATCAGTCAGGCTGGGATAGGCTTCATGAACATAAATCCTTGTTACAGACAGTTTTTTAGCAATGCCTGGTTTTCTGGTTTTGTGAATGTGACAAAGAACTAGAGATGGGGTAAGGTGCCTTTTATATGCCTTTTTTCCTCCATAACTGTAAAAACTGGTGAACGATATAGTTTTGTTCTAAAAATCATGTTTAATGGGTGGCTTGGATTACTTCAGTAATTCTAAAGTATAGCTTGATCTAACACAATCAATGGCTGGATAGAAGGAGATGGGTCACATTTTCTTCTCAGTTACAGTGGTCTAAACAGACTTGAAAGGGCATTACACGGCAGGAAAAGTGAGCTGAATTTTGCTCACTTTAGTGAAGCTAATAGGTTTTCTGTATGCCGCTCAAATTACTGCCCAGTTAGTTAAAAGGAGAAGTATTCAAATATTGATCACAAAGATGTTGGGGATGAAGCAACATTTAAAAAATTAATGCCTGTTTCTCATTTCCTAATGATCTCCACCTGTAACTTTAACCAGTCCTGGTGGGTAAGAAGTGTAGTGCAGTTCAGTGTAACTCACCTCCTAAACTACTAGAATTTTAGTCATGTTTAAAAGTGACTTTGTTAGCTTTTGTAGTCTTCGGTCACAACATGCAGAAGACATCTGCTTGTGTTTCTGATCCTTTTAAGGTTTGAAATGCTATTGAGAACGGCTATGAGTTTGGTGAGCTGGAAGTATTAAAAAGAAATCAATAGAGTATTCTAATTTGAAACAGCTTCCTGACCTAGAGGCTTAATATGACTGCAAAATGAGTCCACTGCTTTTCCTCTCACATGCTTTGTAGGTGTGCAGCTCAACCCAGCTCCTTTATTGGCAGCATGAACAGATCAGTCAAAACTGAAATTTCCTCTTTAAAGACAGGCCAGACAGGCCCGTTTTTAACTTGTTTCCAGTTACTTAGGAATTGTATGCTTCTGTTAAAAAGAGGAAAACCATTTCTCAAGGCACAATAGCTGCAGAGTATAAAGTCTTACTCAAAAGGTGCTCAGGCCTTTCACACTTGACAAAGAAATAGAGTAATCACTACCCAAGTCACTGTGAGAGTGCTGGGTATCCACACTCCCAGTCAAAACTCCCCTCTCATTTATGACTGGGCAGTCCCACAGCAGACAAATGCTATCTAAATGTGGTTCTGTTTCGGGGAAAAAAAAAACTTTTCCCCCTCCTTTAAGCAAAAGCTGCCACACACAGTCATACCTAGTGAACACAGGTGGGGGTGGTCTCTATCTAAGCAAAGCGTAGGAGAAATGAAGAACCAGCCAGAGCTCTGATCCCTCATGCCTGTGCTACTACTTTAACCACTGCTCAAGCTCTGAAAAATACTTTTGCAAAGAAAGGAGTGCAAATGCAGGGGGGACAAGGGAGGACTCACTTTGATTTCTGTTCCTGTCATGTTTTCTACATGGCATGCTTTTTTCCTGAGGCTGCTGTTTCCATCCAAGTACAGGCGCAGCCCATAACTCAACCAATTACTGATGTCTACTGGTCCCACTGGAAAGTCAGCGCTGAGACACTGTCCTATATGTACACGTGGTGAGCTCTACTGTAGGTTTTTTCAAGAGCCTTAGGAGACAAAATGCAAACAGCAAGCCAGGGCTGGGACTTTCCTTTCAGAAAATTCCCGGTTTTGCCCTAATCCTCCTATCAGTGATTACACTCTGCTGATTAGGGATGTAAGAGATAATGATTATTACACAAAAAGAACCCCATTGGCACTTAGATAGCACTATTCAACTGCAAAGTATTTTACATAATTAACCATGCTGGGATTGTCTTTGCTGCACCACTGCAATAGTCTATTCCTAAAGAGTTTTGAGAGATGGATGTGAAAACCAATTATGCAGAGAAGTAAAAATGTGGGAGCTCTGCTTTTCTCCTCAGTGTTCTCTAACACTGTGGTACTGCCAAGCTGGTGCATGGCAATGTCGTAGTGGCCCTGAGAGTGTGATGGCCCACATGGCATGTGAGGTGGCACTTTCTCGTTACCATTCAAGCTCCTAGGAGTTAACTGACATTAGTTTCATCTCAAACTTGTAAGACACTCTTTAAACAGTAAAGGGTTTCAAGACCAAAGGAATTATCACGAAAATTGACCATGATCTGCAGCACTACGCAAACCACAGACTGCTGAGCCTCAAACCCAAGCTTGTCACTAAACATGACTATTTCTTTTAAGCAAAAAACTCTGTCTTGTTCTTTAGAGGAAAAGAATCTACCGTCCTGCTGTACAATGGCATCCTACCACCAGATATGTCTATCCCGAGTTTTTAGCTCTTGGATCAATTACAGAGACCTTTTCTTTTCAAACCTTTTTCCATTCCTGCTTTCTTTTTAAGGACTTCAATCACATCACTACTTCATCTTTTCCTGGTTATATAAAATGGTTAAAATTTCTCACCATAATGTCACTTTCCAAAATTCTCATTATTCTTTTACATCTTTTCTGAATCCAATCCAACTTGAAAAAATGTGACTAGGTGAACTAGACGTAGCATATATTGTTGAACCTATTTTACAGAAAGGGGAGCAGAAGTCTGGCGTTTATATCCCATGTGTCCTCCAAACAATGCATCTACCCCCACCTTTGCTATATGCTTTTAACAGTTCTTGGGGTGTCACTGAAACCCTATTAATATTTACTGCAAACATTTTAATATTAATAATTTTTACTAAGCATGGTTAAGTTACTGTAAACAGTAAAACTTCTAATACTGTTTGATATAAGCAACAGTATTTAAAATTTTATCTGTATTTCACATGGCTGACTTTTGGGCTAACATCACAAAATGCATTTCTTCTGTCAGTAATTGATGCCTTCTCATATCTGATGTATTGGAATGAGGAAAAATATTGAAACTATTAACAATATTGCAAGATGCTGAGGCCTTTTAAAGGTACCTGGAAAAACCTGTTGTGTGCAGTTGTTAGGATTCAGGGCTGGAACTGGCTTGTTTGCTGGACCTGAGCTGTTTGCAGAACTGTTGCAGGCAACCTGCTGCACTCAACACAGACAGCTCCTGCAGACCCAAAGGTGCACATGGTGTTTGGCCAACCAGTTCTTTTGTTCTGTCAGTGATCCCAAATATTTCTCAGTCCATTTCTTAGCAGCCTGCCACTCCTGTTATTTTGTATCATAAAGAAGAGTATTCCTGGGAGAGGTTACCATCTTTCATCAATTTATGACAACAAAGGCAAGACTAAAGTCCTCCTGTCTGCACCACACCAGCATCTCTTGGGGAGAAACTGAGAAAGCTATGAAAGACTTTTTGAGTGAAACCAGGGCAGTGCAAGTGCTTCTGCCTAAAACAAGAAAAGTTGGAGCACTTTCCTCATTCAAGAAGCAGAGAAAATGAAATCAGAAAGATCACCCCCGGGAGAACTGACTGAACTGAATATGCAGCGAGAAGTACAGAGCTAATAAACCTGAACTGTCAGTGATGGTGTTTCCTCAGCAAGCCAGACAAGGACAAAAGGAGGAAGCCTACTACAGTATTCACCAGACCTTATGAAACAATCACTGGCAGAGCGCTGTCAGAGAATCAGGACAACCAGAACAGCAGTGGCAACACAGCAAAAAGCATTCCCAGCCCATCTGTGATGGAGGATGATTGAATTCTGCTGTGGAAAACATATTGACTGGAGGAGGAGGACGTTGTAAACACCATGCTCTGTTTCCATCTTGGCCACAATAGTGGAAACAATAATAGCAGTGAAAGGAGACAGGGCAGAAATGAAAAGGTGTTGAAGTGGTTCTTTGCTGTTGTGCTACTGCTCTTCATCCCAACATAAGCCACCCTTTTGACTTTACAGAGAAGGTACAGCTTGTTTCCTCTCTGGCCAGCTCCTTCACTCTCCACATAGCACAGAACTAGAAAATATTTAGGCACCAAGACAGTACAAACTTTTAAAAGAAAGAAGTCAAAGCAGAATTAAATAAAAATTACCACTTGTTACAAAAAGCAGAGAGTTTAGTTGCTAATGTGCTGACTGCATGAGAGAATGAGATTGGCTTGGGATTTGGAGGCTGAATTAGGTTCATACCCAGAACATGCTGTTACAGAACTCAGGGGTTACACAGGAAGATTAAAAAAAAGAGAATTCAGACTTACATCTGTTTGAATGATGCTCCATGCATTAGTGAGGCCAATATTTCCATCTGTCCCATACAAATGAAGTCCTTTCTTCAGATCCCGCTGAGCATACTTGTCAATCTAAAACCAACAACAAGACACAAACCTCAAAATTTGCTGAGTACCACATTTCTGAATTCAAGTGCAGGGGGATGTTGGACAATGGCCCTGTACTGAATGAAAACTGAAGCAACACTTCCTAATACCTTTCTTCGGTAGACATGGTATCTGTTACAGGTACCTGCACTTTGTAAAGAACATGAAGAGTTCCTCTCTGAGTTTATGTTCATATTTTCCATTACAGAGACTTCTAGAGCATCTTTTCCCTTCTCACTTAACTACCAAAGTACTGTAGGGAGACCGGACATAGTTTAATCACTCATTTTCGTGAATGAGGCCTATATATGAAAATATTCACCTACACACAGCACTTATTTTTAGCTTAATGTCTTTAATTGTGACCACGTACCCCTCAGCATCTTCCTTATGATTCCTGGGAGAACAACACTGGCATTAACATTATACTGATGCTCTGACTTGTGTTCATTCCATCAGCCAGGATACCCCACTCCTTGCAGCAGGAGGAACTTAATGATATTGAAGCAGGAGGTAATGAGGTATCCCAAATTCAGGACAGAGAGGATTTAAGAATTTAGTTACTAAATCGAACTCCTCTTTAATAAATGTGTTTTTCTTGATTTAATGAAAGTACAAAGTTTTGCTTATAGGGTTGTGCAATTGAAGATTTCTTGTTGAGAGTCTCTGCTGGTAAAGCAGGCTGTTGTTGGATCCACTGGTCACCACCAGGGAGTATCCAAAACGACTGCAACTACGTCTCTCCTGGTCTAACCATACATACATATTTCTACAGAATCAAGCAAACACAAAAAAGGAAGTAAATAATTAATGGATATTCACAGGTTAACCTGATTTTTCTGTTATAAATGAAAAGCACTGACTAGTGCTGCTCAAATATGCCCATACGTTCCCCCTCCCCTGGGTGCCTGTCAGTGATCTATTAGACACCCGAGGTACAGCAAGGAGGGTGAGCAGACCTGTCCCATTTCTTCTCCATCAATCTGCCAGAAGTCTGACTGCAAAATACAGTGCCATTCTGAGATCTTCCTGCTGCAACAGCCACAAGAAAACTAAAATTCAACTCAAAACTTGCTTCATGGGGACAGTCTATGTCAATACATACTCTCTTCCATACTGGAAAACAGACAGATGTGGTGTCTGTTTTCTAGTGATTGTCCCTCAGAAACTTGGCATTCTACCTCGGAGGGTGTCTAAAATGAAGGAGCCAATGCTAATTTTGAGTTAACAGAGGAAACAAAGTATTCTGCTTCTACCATACACTTGCAGTTCCTTTCTGCTTTGTGAAGTCAAAATTGTTTTCATTAGTATCTGGAAAAAAGGTGGACACAAAGCATCTTGCACAGTGTAAAAGAGGCATTTCAACCCACTATGTCATATAATGTAAAGTTACTCAACAGTATGACTCCACAGAAAACTGACCTCAAAAGTTCATCATGTCCAGGAAATCTCTGCTGTATGTGCAAAAGATTGTGCTTGATCTCCCTAGTTCTTTTGTTTCCTTCCCAAAAGTTTACCACCATCAAGCTGAGCCACTAGTAAAATAGCTTTGAGGCAGTACTAGAAGGGTGTACAACTTAATCTCAGCACCTTAGCTATCACACAAGGACCTTCTCACTGGTGACTCCCTTGAACAGTAGGTGCTGTGATCCCACTGTAATTACCATGTAAGCTGCTTTCAGCTTTACACAGAGATTATACATAGTCACTGGTACGTTAATTAGAAGAGAAAACCAAAGATGAGAGCTGTCATTAAATTTAGAATTAGTTGAGAAAATTACAGGCAATAAGTGATAAACTTACATGTGTTGGGGATTCCTAGCATTCATTTAAGAATTAGATTGAACTGGGTTTCAGCTCTTCACTTAGCCTCAGCCCCCTGTGTCTCAGCTGGACCTGCTGTGGCCTCCAGCAGAGCCATCAATTAGGATGGAAGGGCATGGTTGTGATGCTAGTCTCAGAGAGGCTTTGAAATTTAGTTAGTGTACTACAGAGGTAGTGAGGTGAATTAATTGCTGAGAAACTAATTCTTATTCAGAAACAGATGGAGGTGAAGAGGAACAGTATAGCTGAGGGCAGGTGGGGACAGAAATCCAACTAGTAGATCTGGTGTCTTGAAGATGAAAGAGAAAGGTCTATTTTGAATACTAATTTATCACACCTGAGAATATCTGCCATGTACAGTGAGAGAGCATGCACCAGCCTTAGGTTTGTATCAGCACTGACCTGGAACATGGGAGAGAACAGTGATGCTTATCTGAAGGGTAAATGCCATGTTACCAAAAGGACACAAAATGCAAAGTTTGCATTTCCTCATCAAAGTTTTGCTTTGCAAACCAATGCACTGGCCCAGCACAATAATCCCTTTTATCAGGGCTCACAGGCTACCCTTGTTAATGTTCGATTTAAAATAGGTAATCATAATAACTTCATAATAATCTAATAACTTAAAATTAACATTTATAAAGTACTTCAAGATCAGAAGCAGTTTTGTTAGTCCAGGTGTACTTTAACATGGTCTCCAAAGGATGCCCCACCAAGCATTCCTGACCTAACTTTCACCTGGAGAAGCCTCCTTAGCAAGCAACTTGCTGAGGCAAAATAATACCAACTTCTCTCTTATTCTTAACATGAACCACTTTTCCCTGCACAAAGAGTGCAAGACCTGCATACTGGGATCACAACTGGCAAACAGATTTCCATTTTTCAGAAACTGAGTAACCAGCAGAGCATTACTCAAGAAAACAGGCACTATGAGACCAGTTCTCCCACTGCTATTTCAAAAAGCCTCAACATCAAGTCCTGGACTTTATACGACCCATCATTATTTGTTGTTTTAAAAAGAAAGTGCCTGCTTGAATCTTGTTTAGAAGAGGATATAAGCTTTTTAGGATCCACACCACTGTGTGTCCCATTTCCTTCTCTCTCTCATCTCTGTGCAGGTTGCAACTTTGAAAGAGGCAAACACATGTCGTGAAACAGTATTGCCAGATTGTTTTACCTTTTTATTTTATGTCCACTGTATCTGGAAATACCACATACAATTTTACACACACACACACACAGAACTTCATATTTGAGTGATCGTAAAGATAGGATTTTACATAGCTCTTTACTTAAGTTTCTAACTGACCTTCTAATCAAGTGTGCTGTGCATGCACCAGAGTGTGCTGTTCTCTGGAGAGCGGCTGATTTAAAATTTCTTTTTCACAGAGCTACTCCTTAAGCATTCCTGCTCTTCTGTTTGATTACATTAAGATCAGAAAGTTCTTCATCATCCCCTAGGAATAACCTTGCACAGAACAACAGAGTCTGTGCGTGGCCCCTTGGCTCCAGCAGAAAAGGCAAGCAGGCATCGGCCCTTGTTCTCCCAGCCCGTGTCCACACCTGAGGTACCAGCACGACACTCCCACTGTCTGTCTCCCCTGTTTCTACCCACTTGCATAAAGCCTTTTTTATTAATGTGTTACCTTGCACAAATTAATCAGTCCTGACACACACGTAGCCTTGGACTTCCTAAGAGCCCAGATGATATTAAACAAGAGCACTTCTCTCACTCACACTGTGAAGAGTTCACTGTCTACGTGCAGTCCTATTAAAAGCACATTGACCTCTGCTTAAATAACCTGTGTACAAGGTTATAGGATGGATATTTTCCCCCTAATTGAAACACTGCTTGAGCTTTAGACATACGATTCCAACTGGCTTTGACTAGAGATGGGTAAGTAAAACAACACCCATTTGTGAGAAACAGCTGGCAAGGAATCGTCCAGGTCATCCTGTTTCTTTCCAACCTCAATTTTATTTCATCCTCAAAGTATTTTTAGAATAGCAGGAACTTTTCAATACGCTTTTATTCTAATTGTATGTTTGATTTAAATAAAACCTCACAAAACACCCCCAGCTGCCTCTTCTGCCTTTAATTTGAATTTTTCAGAAAATGATCTTTCTGAAAATGAAATGCTGTGCCACAGTGATTCATCACATCTGCTGACAAATAATCCCACCCAACATTCACCAATCTGTCAGCTTCTCGTTTGTCTCTGTGCTACCAGTCCTTAGCCACGCTAAATGTCTATCTCAAAACAGAGACTATATGGATTATATTTAATATTCTGCAATTTGAATCTGCTGCATTCTTCCATAAGCAAGCCAGTCCCTTCACAAGCACAACTCTAGTGAAGGAGTATAATGAAGTAAAATAAAAACTCTCAGCAGGCAAACTGTTGCTCTAAATGAGGTGCCTATTTTTAGACATGTGGAAAACCACAGATTGCCTTAGACAAAAGAGTTTCTGAAAGGTTAGGCAGCAAGAACCTTTCATCAATCTGTTAGTGAAGGAGAGAAGAATTCTTTTCCTCCTTGTGATTCATTGGTCAAGAGATCAGAGGTGAAAGCTTCAAGCTGGCACCCCATCCCTGTAAATTCCTCTGACTTCTGGGTTCAGACACATTGGAGACCTTGCTCATGCTTATCAGCCCCACCAGATTTCAGTGGTGTTTCTAGTAACATAAGTTAAATGTATCCCAGTGGGAATCCACTACAACCCATGCCTGCAAGAGAACCACTTCTTAGAGCAGGGCATGCATATTACTAGCACTTCATCCAAGGTAAAAGCCTGTTCCCACTGCAAAGAGCACCAACACTTTTTCACTGACTTCCATGAGGGCCTAATACAGCTCTAAAATCTCTCATTGTCCTGTTACAAAGACTTTCTAAAAACCACATACTGCTCTAAGGTGGACAAGTCATGTGCAGAGGGTTACAGCCAACAAAGGAAACCCAGTCTTTGAAGTAGTGAAGAGAAAGTTACAAAAGGTGAGGCAGGACTGGAGACAACCCACTACAGAAGTCACAAAAAGTGGATGGAAGCAGCTGATGCAGTGAGAGAAAATGGGCAGGGATCTACCTGAGCCTCATCTGAACCACAGCTGTGACAAAACATCCCTTAAAAAAAATCTTACTTAAGCCTGCATATAAATCCTGTGATTGACATGTAAGTCTTGTTTTACTGTCAGCTTTGTCCCCTCATTGCTTCAGAAATCCGAAGCCTCCAAGTAGAACTGTGGCTGGGTGGCTGACAAGCCCAGCTGGAGAGGCCAGCACACTGCAAGAGGACCAAAAGCTGTCAGACTCCACCTTGCCCCCTTGAATAACCCAGGAATAATTGAGGCTGAGATAACTGTGTGACTGCAGCAACAACAAAACCCTGCTTAGCACAGACATGCTGAAAGCACCACATAAACATTCTGCACTGCAAAAACCCAGGCTCATCATTATTTCTCTCTCTGTATAACAGGTGGGGGACTGTAGTTGCCTTCTCAGTTTCTGGGAGTGGTTTCACAGACCCCTCACTCTCTGCCTAAATGAAAGGCTTTGCAGTTTATGTACCTACTGTTAAGGCATGAAACAGAAAACAAATACTGTTCCCTGAGAAGCCCAATCCTGTAATTTTGCTGTTGATAAGAAGAAGGAAGTGCTTTGGAGCAAAACGCCTTGGGCAAACAAGAAAATTGTGTCTGTGCAGAACACGGGTTTTATCAATATGTACAGCTAATACGATGCAAGACTTTTGTCTCTTCAGTAGTAGTAGGGCTTCAGTTTGATCCAAGTCCTTCCACTGTCCCAGCACACTGAGAGGGAAGGTCACTTTGATGCAATCTTGTCTGGAATAAAGAAATAAAGGTGGCTTTGGGGAGATCCTTATTAACTTCTTTTCAACTTTTTGAAAGTGTGAGATGTCACTTAGATTCTGACATAGCCTTTAGGAAAAGGCCAGAGGATGCCAGCAGCATCACCAGCTTTCTAACCTGCAGGCAACTGGAGACTTTTAATTTCAAGCCTCAGTGCTTTCCCACCATATCCTGAACAAAAATTCTACCCAAAAAGTCCCCTGAATGGGACAAAGTCTCTCAGTGGTGTTTCAAAATAGGTAAGCAAATATTCTTGACCTTCCTGGTCATTGCTTCCCCTGCCTGTCTGCCTCTCCACCAGAACAGGAGAGGCTCTAAGGAAATGACAAAAGATCCAATAGTTTCCCACCAGGCAAAACTTTTAATTTGATGCCTTGATAATCATTCTCTACAAATAGCAGGGAGTGGGAAATCGAATGTAAACACAAAGTGCCTAATCTATAAGGTCATTTGTAGGAGCCCTTGCCTGCTAAAAAGAGACGAGATTGATTGTACCAAGGTAAGGCTTGTTTTAAACGAAATGTCCCCAAGCCTGTCTATAAGAAGCTGAGAGCAGTACGTGCCCTCCTCACCACTAAACTCTTCCTTATACCATCTGCCTATAAATAGAAATCTCGTAAGAGATATTGTATGATTTTTGCTGATATTTGGCAGTTAAGTGACAATATATCAATTTCTTACCAGTGTTACACAACACCTCCAGGATGCCTTGCTCAGCTCTGTGGGATTCCCTTTCCCTCACTTTATCCCCAAATGTGAAACAACTTCATGACCTTTTTTTTTCTTTTTTTTTTGTAATTGCTTCCTTAAGCACAGAAAACCACTTGCTTAGTGAATTCTCTTTTCCTAGTTTGACTGCAAAAGCCACTGTCAGGAGTCAAACACTTAACAGATCCTCCAGACTTCAATGATTTGAAGTACCAAGAAGTACCAAGAGAGGTGCATTGGTACTGGCTGTGTAACTTCAGAAGAAAAGTGAAGAGTACAGAAGTGAAGATCAGAGGAAAAAGGTCTGGGAGCAAGAAGAAGAATGAATGTTTCTGAAAAGTACTGGCTTGGGTCAGCTGAGGTAACACCTTTCAGCTGTGCCATAGGATTCCTACACAGCCTTGAAAAGGCACTGTTTCTCTGGTATTTCAGCTCTCTACTTGTAAAACAGGAATAACCTGACTCTGGACACGCCATAAAGTTAATAATGTAATTTAGAGAAGATATCTGAATACCAAATCCAACCTGGGAGAAGAAGCCCTGTACAGAATCTGAGACAAGGACTGGAGTTTCTGCCCTGAGAGAGTCAGTGACCTTCCTGGCACTGAGAGGATAAAGCTGAGGTTCATCAGGAAGCAAAAGGAAGGACAGGTACATATTGCATTGGCCTGGAGCAGGCAACTGGTGAAACTGTAAGAGAAAGAATCTCCCACCACGTGCTCTAACAAGAACCAGGAAATTTTAATAGCTTTTATAACAAAAAGCTAAATAAGAAAGTCAAAGCACTTGTTTTTTTCAAACCAGAGTTTCCTGGGTCAATTAACTGCAGTTTCAGTCACTGCCTTCTGCCCTCAAGAAACTGCTTGTGCTCCAATGCAGGCATGAGCAAACAGCTGAGGCATCAGGAAAGGAGCCACTGAAACATCCCTGTACTCTCCATACTATTAAAATGCCAATGAATCCCACAGCAGCTTAAGTGCCTCTTTGCTTTAAACAATAGATCACAAACATGGCAAGTCACTAGGCTCTGCAACTCAAAATTTTTCAGGCAAGAGCAAATGCAAATGTTTTTCAGCAAACTGCACCTGATTTTGTCTAAACAATTCCTTAGAAGTCCAAGGGAGAGACAGGCATTTTATCATTGTTCCATATGAAGAGAATGCCTAGCTTCCTATTATTGCTGGTATATGAGGAAAGTATGCTGTTCTGTAGCCAGAGAGGCCACTGCCATGTTCTTACGCACAGCAACAGCTGAATAACTCCTACATCTAGTCCTCAGGTTTACTTAAATAAAGTACATCGTAACTAGCTCAGAGATACAGCTCAAAATGTTAAGCTGCACCTGCACAGTTTCTTGGCTTATTTAGAGAACAAAACCAACAGCAAAGCCAACTGCTCATTTAAGCTCCCTGTTGGATGGCACCTGAGCACAGGCACTTCCCAACAGGAAAGTCCCGGACCACCTTAAAAAGCCCCAAATCTTGTTCAATTTTAATGAACCTAAGAATAAAAACTTTAAACATGAATTCTTGGCTTGCTGCTTCTTATTTCAAAGGAGTTTGAATGCTGCAGCAAACATGGGAAAAGGGCTGGGTAAAACTAGACAGGTACATAAAATCAATTACATACTCAAAAGTCAGACACTGCAAAGTAATTACCACATTATTAAGTGAATTCTTCTTGAGCATTGTGCATTTGGAGTGACAAAAGCCTCAGCAGCAGCATGCTGGAGGAATTTCAGGTGAGTGAACACTGCAGCACATGTTTTTTGTGACGTACCTAATTATACAGCATTCAGGATAAATTTAATGCTGATTCCATAGAAGGACCCTTTTGTTTACATATAAATAGGCTCTTCTTCAGATTATTAAACTGGTTGGGAAAAAACGATACTAACATACTCAACAGCAGGAACACCAGAAAAGCTGATGCCATCATAATCTAACAGTGCCATTTCTTTTCTAGACTGAAACTCCCTTTGTAGCAGATTTTCTTCATATACTTGCTCCAAAGACGACTGACACAAAAGAGTTTCTGTTCCCTTTCTCCAGTTATAACATCCAACCAACTGCTGCTCCTAGCAATGCTCCTCTGCCTTCACACATCAGCCTTGCATCCCACAGACTTCACAACCTGCCCTTAAAGCCCTTGTCTCCTTCCTGTGCCACCCCTTGAATCATCTTTCCCCAGACATGGTCCTGTAAGAGTCATTCCTTTCCTGGATGTCCCCGTAAATGGTAATTCTGCCTCGATCTCTAATGGCTACAGGACCACACCTGGTGTAGTGAATCCTCTGAGCTGTGCTCATGTTTTGAAATCCCACGTACACTGAATCCAGACCAGCAAGGGAAATGCTCCTTCTTTCAAAACCTACACTTGCGTTGAAGATATTCCCAGGATATCTGTATTCAGCCTCTCTGCCTTTTTTTTTTTCATTTTAAAATAGATAATCGCTTTCATTTGACTCAACAGCTATCAGTATAACCACAGATAAGTAAATTGGAAAGGATGCCAATTAACATGATACATGCTGTTAAGCCTTTATTTACCATGAGACATGAAAGGTGGGTTGCATTTGTGTTTCAAGTGCTAACAGCCTGCTATCTCCAACTACACAGATCCCCCAAAAAAGTGCCAAAACCTCCCCAGCCACCTAAGGAGGATGCACATGTCAACAGAGCCTGAGATCCAATTAGCTGCCACAAAGGCTTCAGGACTGCAGAGGCAAATCAAAGCAGGGACACCAGCCACTTGCCCTGCAGGAACTAATGACCACCGTGTGATGATGCATTAGGCAGAACAGTGACATTGGACACAGACTCCTTCAGCTGCTGAGCACTGGAGAGGGGAAGCCAGCAGTTTACTCACAGAGATGCAGGACTTGGCCATTTGCCCACTGAGCCATTTGCTGCAGCCGTCCCATGGGATCAAAGCTTGCTTCAATTATTTACAATACTCATTCACTGAGCTTAAAGGCAAATGAGACAGAGTTCAAATAAGAGAGATCACTATTAAAATATCACAGGTGGAGGGAAAACGAAGGCACAACATGGCCTGTGTTCTCACTGTGGTAAGAGAAGATGAACAAGTCCCACACACCATGTAGATGAGGGCTATCTGCAAATCCATTTATCCATGTAGCTCAAGTTAATTTCCCCTTAAATTTATGACCTTGGTAGGAAAACATAGGCCAAAATACAGACTTGTCTGCTGCCATAAGGCAAAACCATCTCTGCAGAAGCCAAAACAATGACACCTTCCCTGTATCAGGCTACTCTGGTGTCACCTGAGCCTGGCAGGGGCCATGGGAAGGGCTTGCAAGCTCCTGTGGTTCATCTCAGGCATTGGCATTGCCACCTCTTGGTATCAGAGCTGCTCTGCTGAACACAGAGACCAGCTCCACTGGCAACCAGTGTCAATCAGGGAAGATGTAAAGCCACTACAGGGGAGGGCTGGCAAAATTGTGACCTCAGGGGTGTAGATTTCCTGATTCCTTAGAACAAGGGGAACAAATATTGTGCTGATAAGCCACCTTTCTCTGAGCTGGAACTAAAAGACCCATCAAAATCCAAACCAAACCCACTGAAGGGTTAAAATTTGTTACTCTGCCTGGAGAAACTTGTCTGGAAAGAGTGATTCTGTGGAAACAGATTGAAAGAGCTGTGTCTTCCCAGATCCAGGGGATCTTAATCCTTAGGGGAAAGTGAGGTTTGCACACAGCCTGCTTTATTATTCTTAAGATAAGCTTTCTCTGAAATGAACTCATTTTAAATAAATAATGCTGTGAGAGGAACTACCATTATCTTTGGAGGGAACAGCAGCAGGATTGAAGGTGGGAGAAGTGCAGGATGCACCCCCAAGAGAGGGCAGCACAAATCCCAGATTCAGGGAAGAGACACAGGGCTCTGGAGGAACAGCCGGCTACTGTGCAGAAACTCAGCAAGACCACCAGAAAGGTTGCCTGGCCAAACACCAGAGAAGGTGATGATCTCCTTACCCAACTTTTCTTCCTCGAAAACACATTATTTTCTTCCAATCGCATAGACGTGTACTTGCAAAAATCAAAGTATATGCTAAATGCCAGCTCCTTAGCTAGCAGAAATCTGCCTGACTCCACTGAAATCCATGGAGTTGCTCACATTTCTAGCAACTTGGCATTTTCTGGAGGTGTCTCCAGTGGCTCAAACCCATGTTTCTGTAAGGGTACATGCAAGCTTGTAAACCATTCCCTCTCCAAAACAATATCCCTGACACTGTGGGAGTTCTGACATTCAGCAACTGGAATTACTGGTTTTAATCCTCAGGTAAGCTTTTCAGTGAAGATATAAACTGGTAAACAAAATGTCTTGGAAAGCCAGTAAATAACAACAACAGAAGTGAGTAACTGCTATTAAATACCTCCCTTGTTTTAATGAAACAAACAATTGCAGCTCTTCAACGCACTTCACTGAAAACAGATTTTATCGTGGATGGAATGATTTGGGACTCAGTCACTGCAAAAGAATAAACTACATGAAGATTGCTTTCCATAATAACAGAAACCAAGCAAATAAACAAACTGCCAGTCACAATTGTACGGCACAAAATGCAAGTTTCCAACATACTCAACTTCTAATAATGTCAAAACAAAGCCACATTTCTCACTGGAAGTCACATGGGTTGAATGGAGAAGGAAATACGGTTGTTACCGTGTGTATGTTAAACAGAGATAAGTGACAGTACCTTCACCAAGTGAGATGCTGCAGGACTGAAGTATTTCCATACACAACAGAATTATATATGCTGGTTTTTCGCATAAAAAGTGTCATTTATCAAACTAACAGCAGACACCTTGAGAAATGGGAGCAAAGGTGAATAAAAGGAGAAATCGGAAATCCTGAAGAAAGGTTCACCTCAAACTCTTGCTACCTGGGGAGCCCTCCTATATCCCAGGGTGCGACACATGCACATACTGGATGCCCAGTCCAGCTGCAAACTGGGCAGAGGTTTGGCTCCCCTCCCAGACGCCGTCGGGGTGAGCAGGGGAGGACAGCACCAGAATCGCCGCCCTGTGGCAGATCCAGTGTTTCAAACCACCCAGAGCACATGCCAACTTCACTTCTAATTGCATCATCATGTCAACATGACACACAGACTGTGTATCGGGACAGCAGTGGCCATCCACTCCCTACCAGCAGTCAGTACAGTCAGGAGAAACTGAGTCAACTCAATTCCTCAACTACCTGTTGGTCCTTAATGAAAGGAAAAAACACTCAGGGCTGTCAACTGGAAAAGTCAACAAAAGCCAGTATAAAAATACGCAAATACTTTTCACGTGAGTAGCAAGGGACACATTTGAGATTATGATCTGAGCCACCCTCACCCAACCCTACAAAAACCAACACGTGAGTAAGCATTTGATGATCTGACCTTGACAGGCCATGCAAACATCACGAAGCTCAACAAAAACAAGTCAAACCCTTCCTACTCCTAGGACAGGGCAATCCCAAGCACAAATTCAGGCTGGGTGGAGAATGGATAGAGAATGGGCCTGAGAAGAACTTGGGGGTGCTGGTGGATGAGAAACTTGACAAGACCAATAAGCCCAGAAAGTCAATCACGTCCTGGGCTGCATCAAGAGAAGTGTGGCCAGCAGGTGAGCGAGGCGATTCTTCCTCTCTACCCTGCTCCTGGTGAAATCTCAGCCAGAGTGCTGCATCCAGCCCTGAGGCCTCCAGCACAAGAAAGACACTGACCTGTTACAGTAAGTCCAGAGAAGGGCCATGAAGATGATCAGAGGGATGGAGCACCTCTTGTATAAGAAGAGGCTGAAAAAGCTGGGGTTGTCCAGCCTGGAGAAGACTCCAGAGAGACCTTTCAGTACCTAAAGGGGCATACAAGAAAGCTGGACTGGGAGTTTTCACAAAGGCCTGTGGGATAAGGGGAATGACATCAAACTGAAAAAGGGCAGGTTTAGGCCACCTGTTAGGAAGAAAGCCTTTGCTGTGAGGGTGGTGAGGCACTGGAACAGGTTGCCCAGGGAAGCTGTGGCTGGCCCATCCCTGGAAGTGTTCAAGGCCAGGTTGGATGGGCTTTGAGCAACCTGGTCTAGTGGAAGGTGTCCCTGCCTGTGACAGGCAGGTTGGAACTAGATGATCTAGAGTTAAGCAGTGACTCCCCAGTAAAACAGGATGTCTGTGTTATGACAGAGATGAGTCCTACTCCAAATTCAAAGGAGCCACTAAGAAGGAAAAAGGAAGGAAATCTGCAAAATTCGTCCCTCTCAGCCTGCCTCCCTTACAAGAACTGAACAAGGTCACATATAAAAATATAGAAGGTTGTCTGCAATAATCAAGACAATCAAATAACTGCTGGTAATCGCTTTTAATCAGTTTTAAGCACAAGCTGCATCTCAATCAGGACCTGTAATGGGCTTAAGTCTGTTGGGTAATTTCACTTTGTTTCAACTGACTGCCAGTCATCTCCAGGTCACTGACACATTTGTAAAGGTTAGTTTGGACAATCTCCACACACCTCTAGTTTGCCTCTGAGATCAACCTACAGTAATATTAGTGTGGCTCAAGTGTGGAGCTGGTGTCCAGAACTGCCTTTAAAAATGTGAAAATCTTCTGAAGCCTTTTGTCAATCAACTACAGCTCAGCCCACCCCCTGGAGTTAATACAAGCCAATGGGTTATATGGGCTGTATCCTTTCACCAACCTGCTATAATCCAGCTTCTTTCACTCCCACAAAATGTCAAGTTTTAAAAGTTCCTGTCAGGAATAAAAACACTACTCTTTTTTTTTTTTTTTTTTAATTTTGGTTATAGCTGACACCTACTCTGCTGTGATACAATCAACTTCACCCAATACACAAGCCTTCCAGAAGAGGGGCTGTGTTTTCACATATGTTCTGTTTGATCGAAGGACCTTAAAACAAGTTTCTGTTGTAAGCAAGCGCCACTTCTAGAAATGGCATCAAGGTCCTGGAATTAATCCAGACAGACTGAGCAACTGTCAATGATGACCTTGTTTGTTCAGAAACAGTCTCTCTCAGAAGGGTGAGTTATCCCTCAGAGAGGAACAGAAACCAAAGTGAAAGGTTAAATCTGCCACATGTGACAATGATCTCAAGAACACCTCTGAGGAAGTTCCTCAGCTGGCTCTGCCTTGTTTTAAATTTATTGTTCATGCTTCTACTTTCCAAAATTAGCCCCTTTTTTCCTAATTAAAACATTGACTTTTTGCCAAAGAGAAGCATTGATCCCAAGTCTCAAAGCTGGAAACTGCCTGCTCCATCTCATTCCCTTTGGATTCTCTGGTGTTCAATAATACTGGCTGTGATAGCTAGATGACATTTTTCTCCATGGGACATTCACTTGGGTCTCTCCACCTACCTGAATTCAGTGGTTTAGACACCTCTAAAGAGCTCAAACTGGACTGAAATTTGCTGTCAGTGTCAAGGCTTATGGGGGCACAAGAGAAAAAAAAGTCATTGCAGCCACACTAAACGCATTTTTAAAACTAAAACTTACAAATAAGGTACATTATTAAAAATAGGGGATTCATCAGTGGGGGGGTTAGTGGGTTCTTGACCCAAAGTTATTTGGTATTTTTGCAATGCTAAGGAAGGAAGCGTAAAAACCCATAGTAAAAAAATTTTGTAGGTAACACACAAAGCTTGCTGTGCATTAAATAATCTGCTGATATCACCTGGCCTGCTTGGTTACAGAGCCTCATGGCTTATCCAGCCAAAACCCAGAAAAGACATCTAAGAACAAAGATGTGAGGTCACACTACCGGACTGGAAAGCAGGAAATCTGTGGAAGGACTGAGGAAACGGAGATGGACATGCTCTGAGGGGACACTTCCAACTCACGAAGGAAACAGTCATGGGCTTACTCAGTGTAAGCTGTACAAAGGTTGAGTTGTATCATTACCTCTACACTGCAGAACTGATATCCATGTTTTCAAAAATCTACTGAAAATTTGAAAAGATTCTCAAGAAGACCTACAAGAAAAAGCCATCATGAGAATTGGGCTTTACTTGACTAACATTCTTGGGAAAACTAAATACAGTGACAAGGTCAAAAAGCAGCTTAATTGCAGCCTTCAGGTACCTACATGGGGAAGCAATTCTCAACAGCAGACAGCACTTTAATCTAACACAAAAAGACATAATGAGAGCTAATGGTTAGAACTTTAAGTTAGACAAATACAGGAGAGAAACCAGACATAATTTTAACCATGAAGAAAAAATAAATTCTTGGAACAAATTATTAAGGAGTGACGATGCAGTCAATTATATCTTTAAATCAAGGTTCAAGAATTTTTCAAAATCATAATTCAGATGTAGATAGTCTGATGACAAGAATACTGATTGAAACGCTACAGACCATAGATGACTGTAACAGTTTCATCCAGTCTTAAACTTTACAAATCTTTTCAGAAAGCTACAAGTTTTCCAGGGACAGGGACTTAGTTATTCATGCCAGATTATGTCACCTATGCCCTGCACTTTGATCTTTGATTCAAACCCATCCTGAAAGAACAGCTGACATAAAACATACCAGCCTGCCTAGCACATCCCATCCTGGGGACTCGGGCACTGCTCCTTTTAAACTGACACTTGTGATCTGGGGGCACAGATGCTCCCAGATTACATCCCGAGTTCTCTGACAGAGCTCCCTGTCTGCCAAACCCATGTCTCCTTGGCCATGTCGACACTCAGAAGTGCTGCTGACTGTGTGACTGAGCAGGGATCCTCTGGGAACCACGTCATCCAAGTCACAGAGGCCAGCTGCTCCAGTCACCCCCCGCATGCAGGCTCATCTGCCCTGCAGCACATTCGTGGCATTCATCTCAAGGGCTGCTTTTATGTGGCTTCCCCTGGCTACTGCGGGGGAGCCTGCACACCATCACCACCTGGCGCTGTGCCTGCATGGGATGGGCCAAGCCAAAGGAGTCACAGGTGAGCAGCCCAAGGTGAGTTCCCCTTAACTCCCCTTGTACAGGCAAACACATTTCAGTCCCTCTGACATACAGTCAGGACTCCTAGACAAACAGCAAAAAGTGACTTCAATTTAACTTGCCGTGATCAATGTCCCATGGTTATTTTGTCAGTTCAAACCGTTGAGTTCTTTTGCTTCTTTTAATTTCACAGGAACACTGTCCCTCACCTGTCCTTTGTCCCTTACTTGTCCTGCCAGATACCTCCCTGAGATATCACAGCACTGGCTTGGCAGGCTGCAGCAACACCAGGACCATCTCAATACCCATTAATGCTCACAGAATCAGGACATCTGGCTTGAATCCCATGGGCAAGGAATAGGAGGACGAGGCTGTGCTGAACACACTGCAGCAGCAAAGGCCACTCAGCCACAGTTACAGCGCTGTTTGCCACGGTCACTCACCACTGGTGCTTTAGTTTTGCAGGATCTTTCTTCGTAGAGAAGGACCCCATGTGCAGCCCTGCTATTCAGAACTCCATTAACTTTTTATTGAAAAATTTCCATCATCTAAACTGTAACCACTTCAGAAAACATTGCCTGTGATTACCTGCCGTGACACTACCTGCCATTCGTGACCCACAGCACAGTAAAGGCACATGTTCACTCCGGTGTGACTGTGACATACTTTCATACTTATATTAAACCTTACCGTATAGAGAGCTGGATCAATAGTAATAAATCTCCTATGGGAATCAAAGAGGCTTGGAGCTGGGATCACAGTTTTCCTTGCATGATCCTGAAAACCACAGCAGTGGCCCCCAGGTATTGCGGTAGTGAAGATAAAATGTATAAATTCCAAAGTGCAGGTTTTCTGTGCCATGTGAAATTTTTTTTAGGTACTGGAAGGCTATGAGAAGTTCATAATAATGTTTAGAAATGCTGGAAAAGCGTTTTAGCAAGAATGCCAATCTGTATGAGATCTCTTCTGCTGTTTATTCATTACTCACCATTGATCATTTTCCTCTAATACATTTTTTTCTTTCTGTCAGGGGAATTCAAAACACCCTTTTTGGTCAGGATGACAAACTGGAGAACCTAAATATTAAATAGTAAAGAATCTAAAGGAATGCTTTTTGAAAAACCTGTAAGTAACAAAAAACACCATACAAAACCCCCAAACTAACCCAGCAGCTTGAAAGAAATTGCAGGCTGGGATTAGCCTGCACATGAGTCACTTAATCCAAGCAGTCTTGTACATTTACCAGTATTACCAGCTTTTGGAATACTTTGAGAAGTCACATCATACTTGCATGAGAGTTTGTAAAATACTGCAGATACTGAATCCAGCAGCTATAGTTGAGAATTTTGGATTTTATTAAAAAAGGGTTTATTATGAAGCATTGAGGCCTCATGGTTTAGGTTTATGCTGAAAGTTTTAAAATATTTAAAAGCAAAAGGCAATCTCCCTTTTCCCCAAGTTAGTAAGAAGAAAGAGTTATATTTGTCATTCTGCCTCACTGCCAATGTTATCTTGGATGACTTCATCCAGTGAAGGTTGGCAGCTTATCAGCCCTGGCAAAGCTCTGGCATAGCTCCAAGGGATGATGATATGACTATTTAACAGATGCTGTTGCTATTTAGGCTATTGATACTAGTTCAGAATCTGACAAAATAACAAGTACCAAGTACACACTGCCTTCACCTGAGCATCAAAATGCACTTAAAGTAATTACTAAAGACCATTTTCTTCTTATGATTCACCTGTGGTTGTTTTGTTGGTTTTATTCTTCCCAATCAGATTCTATTTAAATATCATTTTTCTACAAAGCATAGCCACTTTTACAAGAGGCAGCAATGACATCCCCTCCGCTGTGTACCTGTGGGACCGGCAGAAGCTCTCAAGTGGTCATACAAGAACCGCTTGACCATGCAACAACCCAATGAACAGCTGGGGAAGTCTTTGCTATGCCAACTTTCACCTTTCTTGGGTCTGAAAATTGCTGTAAAACGCAATAATCACAAAACTGTTAGTATCTCTTTCTCTAGGATATGTTTTCAAAAACAGAAAATAAAGTTACAGGATCAGGGTTTTTTCCCTAACACTGAACTTCTTTAATAAGTAAATGCTTATTAAAAAGGACCACAACAGCACCACAAGGTCTTGAGTTGGGAACTAGATTCCGATTGTTCTGAAACCACAAAGCTACATCCCTGTGTGCTTCCCCGAGCATTAATGACTCCTTTGCTAAGCTCACATCAGTGGTACAACTGGCCTCACAGCCAAATCCACACAGAAGTCCATAAAAGAAGCATTCAGTCAAGAAACAGAAGTGCTGTGAACCGGAGGCTGAGCGACAAAGAACAGGACCCATCTTGCCAAAGGGATTGTCTCATCATGTAGACACACAATTTGTTGATGGACAAATGTGCCACAGACAATCTGATCTCAGAAACAGAGTTGAAACCACGCAAATCAGAAGTAATGGATATTCAGGTTTTGCATAAGGCAGCTTTGGAGATGAAAAATGACACCCAGCATACATGGAGTAAATGAGAGGACTGAAACAAGTTTCAATCACTTAAACTGTTCTCCTCACCATTCTCTCTACAACATAAACAGGAGAACAAAAATGCTCAGATTAATCTGCCAGGGCTGAATTTTCTCCCACCAAGACACTCTATGCAGACACATGGGAAAGAAAAATAAAATAATCTAACAAATTAGGAAAAAAAAAAAGTGGAAAACTGGAAAAGCTGGTTGTTCACTGGATAACTGTTTCACTGCAAATATGCGAGGGAGCAAAACCCACCGTAATTTCTGAAACAACCAATGTAAATGTTGATAAAGGAAAAAATGCACCAGAAGTTCTGCCTGCTTCTTAGCTGTATTAGAAAGATTTTTAGTTTCAGTCTGTAAAACTATAGCTTCCATCACCGAATTGGAGACCAACTGCATTCAGGAACATGCTGACTACCACTGTGTTACCACGCAGCTCAGAGAGAATCACCAAATATAAATAAAGTGTATAGGCAGGATTATTAAAGCATTAGAATTACTCTCCACCCACCCTCCCTTTTTTTTTGGGAGAGCTTAAAATACTCTTAACCAGTCTTATCTCCTTGTATTTTATGGAAAAGAAAGGACAGACTCAACAGGATAACTACAGCTCTTCTGGCTATTTTAGATAGATTTACAGCTGTTTGCAAATTGCGTTAAATATCCCAAATTTAAGACAGGAAACTTTCAATTTTCTTTCACAGATCTAATTAACTAAATGAATATGCTCCAAGCAACAGCAAATTCCCCATATGCATTTTTGAAAAAAGCGATTCTCCTTCTCATGAAACTGCAAACCAGCACCAGGCACCCTCTCCTACACAGGCGAAGTGGGGGCCAAAAGGTCTTTTTTAAGTCAGCAAAGGACACTTGGGATTATAAAAATATAACCCCACTTAGAAATACAATTGCTGAGAGCTTCAGGGTAGCATTTTTGTCCACAGCAGACAAGCAGTCTGAGCAGGTCGGTAATGAGGACACAAGACTGGGAAGTGGGATTAGAAACCATCACTCAGACCAAGGTTAAGAACAGACCAGAAGCTGGCTGGTACTCACAACAGCTAGTTGCTGCAGAGATTAATTGTTTTCTGCAGGAGAATGTCAACTACCTTGCTACACACCACTAAGAAAAAGCTCTGGCAGGAACAGACAAATTGCTATTTGCTTTAAAAAAATCATAATAATGCCTACAGAATCACCTCTTGTTTTGCCCTGATATATAATTTATGGGGGCGTGGGGGGTCGGGGGAATGTCACCCTTGAAATTACTTTGGCCCTGTAGTTTTTAACTGTCAGAGATGATTTCTTTGAGATCTAATTCATGATTTGCAGGCTTCATTAAGTTTTCGCAAGTAATTTTAAACTTAAATCACCATTGGCAAATCCATCATTTATTGATAGAAACATTAGGACTCTAATGCAGTGTGACTTGTGATGAAACAAGATAGGAAGGGATGAGGCTCGAAAAATCTACCCCTTTTTGACATAAAAGACCATTTTGTCAGGAAAATAATTCAAATAGGGAAAAAATTAGTTTTTGTCTCCCTTGCCACACTGGGCCATCTAAGAAGAATTTTTTAAGTTGTTAAAATTATCTTCTGAAACTTGGAGAAGGGGATACAAGCTAAACTCAAGAACAAGTGTAAATAATAATCTTCTGTTTTCTTCTTATTTACAGAGATATTATAAGGGTGGAGTGCAGTAGAACTCCATCCTCTGAAAGACAAGGGAATAAATAAGAGCATGCCAAAGCAAGTAAAACACAGCAGAGAAGCCCAGACACCTGTTATCAATTTAATCCCTCACCAAGCTGAATCCCACGATTCTGTCTGAGGACATGTTGAAACAGTAGAAAGACGATGATTGCATTTTCATTGACATTTAAGGATTTGGTGTACAGTTAGTCCAAACTCTACCAAGTAGATGGTTTCCAAACAAACAGCATTCAAGTAGACTTTTCAGAGGCCTGTTACATACAGAGGCTTGTATCCATCTGAACCCACCAAGCAAAATCTCCTTCATGCTTTGTAGCCATCTCCCTTCCGTGCAACTTGCCACACGGAGAGGAATATATTTCTTTTTATAGTCCAGATGGCATTTTAGTTTACTGTACTTTATTTATCATACTATTGTTCCCCTGGTCCAGCAGTTACGATTTCTGGCCACTCATTTTGAACAGATGTGATAAATAATGCATTTCATATATGAAGTCACATCAGTGCCGCTCCCAAAGAAAATGCATCTCCTAATGAGGTTCAAAGTATTGTTGTCATGGAAAGGTGGGTGATGCACAAGGAGGAGTCCCTGCATCTTCTTACCTATGGCAGAGTGAGGCTGTGCCACAGCAAGAGTTAACAGTGTAAAGTCAGTAAGTAAATAGCAAAGAAAGCTCCACTGCAATCAGATGTGAGCACACTGCAATTGGCAAATTCATGGACTCTGCCCACAAAACAATAAGAGAAAGAGGGATGAAAGAGAGTCAGAGCTCCATACAGTGCTAGCACTATGCAACAGTATGAAAAATTAGAAATATCTGGTACAACTTAAAAAGAGAGGATAATGGGCTTTCTCTGTCTGGGAGATGCTCGCTGACTTAAGCGAGGTTATTTCACTCAAACAGGGATCATGAAATGTCTGGCTGTGTCCTAAGCCAGAGTTTACCTACTCTGGAACAACTACCATCATCACTTTGAGCTGTGCGTGTATTTCTGACACTTACTAATTTATTTTTTATATATAAATAATGGATAAGAATATATGAGAATAAGAATATTAAATAAGCTGACTGTAATGCATTTTAAATAAACCTGCTACTGCTTTTTTTAGATCTAAATTAAATGCAAAGTAAGCACCTCTTCAATGCTTGTGGCTAAATTTACCACTGGGAACTTAATCGGTGTGCTGATGAAACATTTACATGCACCTGCTTTGGCCATAAAACAAGAAAATTTGAACATCCAATACATTTAGCTTTACATCCAGCTTCTCCTCTGCAATATGACTGCCTGCCTAATATGTACAAATGAAAGATTAACTGGGAAAAACAGGCAAGCTTCAAAGTCTGGGCTTTAAAAAAAAAAAAAAACCAAACATTTTTAGAGTGTTTTGGCCACCACATACAAGATGAGATTTATAAAGTTCTGCCATTCACATTTCAATTCTGTTCCAATAAATGGCATTATAAAGTTTTCAGACTAGTAATAAAAAAGGTATTAATGTGTTTCCTCCACGTTAATCAATTCAATATGGGGATTGCTATGTTAACATTACTTTACATTACTGCCTTCATCATTTGTCATTCTTACAATATATAAAATAAACAAAGAGGTTTTGGAATCCTTATAGATTAATTTTTATCTCAAAGCGAAAGCTGTGCAAGATTTGTGGCTTCAGACTCATAGCTGGTGATAAGTTTTTCCTTCCTTCTTCTTCCCAAACTAAATATATAAAAAGACTTGCACAAAATTAATTGCAGCGTTCATGAATTACTATACTTGTGTAATTCATTTCCTTGCAGATAGCGAAGCAAAAGAGGATTCTGCCAAGGTTACAGGATTCATGAGCAAGCCTGCTAACTAGTAATGTGGAGTAAGTAAAGAATCTCCCTCATCACTCCTTTCACTGGGGGTGAGCTTTCAATCGTATTAAATTACTTGGGCCCATCGGACTGCATTCATTAGGACAGAGGGGCAGATGGAACAAATGCAAAAAGGAAAATCCTGATCAGCCATTTCTGCCACAACTTGTGTAATGTTTGGTAATAAACATTAGTCCAAGCTTGGGGACCAATCATATTCATATTCATCTCTACCAAAGTGTACAGCCCCTCACTCAATGCTTTGACCCAGGCATGGTGCAGGAAAGGCAAAGCAGTCTGTGCTCCCTAAGAAAAATGCAGTAGCATAAGAACCTTCACTTTCCCCAACCTACTCCCGCTGCCCACAGCTGCTGACTGTAGAGGTCAGAAGAGGGAACTCATCCCTGGTAAGGCCCATACATGAAGCTCCCTGTGGGGGAGGTGAAGCCATGGAGCACTGCAGGGTCAGTCTGGCTGTTTTTTCCCTTGTTCCAAATCAACAAATTCACTCTCAAGTGCCAAATATACTTCTTGTAAGAAATACTTTTATTTGCAGGAAAAGCCCTTTACAGCCACCTTTCCCAAATCCTAAAGCCTTTCCTGTATATTCTGAGATAGTCCAGGCCTGGGAAGGGATATTGGTACACCCAAAAGGCATGGAATATTTCCTAAGTTTTCCTGGGTTTAGAGAGTGGAAGGACAATTTAATTTCCTGCTTCACAGAACACAATTCATCTTTCATTCCCTATTCACTTTTATAAACATCTGGTAACATAAATTATTTAATTTATTCTTTCATTTCAGCTTGAAAGGGAGGACCTGCTAAGTTGCTAGTTCCTGATAAAACAAAGGAAATGACCCAAACTTATATGCTTATTAGTAAGAATGCAATTTTACCCTCCATGTAACACCCTATTCCAAAGGGAATACGAGAGGCTCAGCACTGTCCTGTGGTCACAGGACACAAAAAAAGAGAATGTTAAGGTTCATTCTTACCCCAGGAATTCTTCCCTTGTGAAGCGAGTTGCTGTGGTAGGCAGTGACTGACCCATGTCTCACCACTGTACTGCTGTTCAGGGTCATTCTACCTCAGAGATGATTTGCAGACATGAGAGGGATTTGGGGCACTCCACATTCCAGAAGATCTCATTTTCATGAACTCTCAACATTCAAGCCTCTATAAATTATCTCCAAGTGGGTCAGACTGGGAGAAACACCCAAATCACTCTGAGCTTAAATACACATTTTCATTATGTGGGATGTACTTAGCTGGCTCTCAAATATAATTTTGCTTTAGCATTAATTTTTCCCTTTATCAGATTCCACCACCACCACTTAAAAGAGCACCTAGAAGTTATTTAAGCACAACCTCTGTAACAAGTGTCAAAGTCTTGCCGACTTAACTCCACTTAAATCTGTTCAATCAGAATAAAAGTTGTCAGTGTGCAACCTAAAATTCCCACTGGGTAATTGTTTCCAGGACTGAAGGTCAAGCGATCAGCAAGCCAGAATTGACATGGGCACCTCTCCATGTCCTCTTCTCTTGGAAGGTTAGAGCAACCAGGGTATTGCAAGCTCTCAGAGATCAGAAACCTGAGCCTCCTAGTTCACGCTATTTAAATTGTGGATTCATGATGTTAGGCTGAGCAAGGCAAACAGTCTTTGAGGAGAAAGAGAATAATTGTGTGACTGAAGAAACACTCTTCAAGTAGTGCATTTTATACTCTTATCAGCTCTGTCTCTCAATCCCCAAATGTGCCACTTTTCACAAAAAAATCTGTATAGAACAGGACTCCTTAATTCTTCTCTGATAAATTCATCTCTTCTAGAAAAGTTCTAGAAAAGTTCTGGAAAAAATCTTGAGAGAGAGTAATACTGGAATCCTTGAATATGCTATTAAAAAAAAAAAAAAAAAAAAGGAAAAAAAGACCAATGAGATGTATCAACTCTAAATATAAAAGCTATGGAATAGACAAGGACTTACTGAGTGACCCTTACAGGCTATACCACTGCATGGCACCCTAGCAAGGCCAGAAGAAACCCCCCCCCCACTACAGTCTGTGAAACAGTCATTTAAAATATGCTCTTTGCATTGAAATTGTTTCATAAGGGCACATGGAAAAGGTTCACTTGTCTACCTCTAAATCTGGCTGTTGGCATCTACCTGATAAACAGGACATAGCAGTGACCACACACAGGCAAATCCACACCAGGATGTGCCACGTCACTCCAGCTTCACAGGGAGGACTAAAGCTCTCCCAGGCATACTGCAAACAGGTCTATTCCAAATGGCCAGCCACTCCAGTGGAATGTTGCTCAACACATGCCTGAAATGAGTGAAGGAAGGCCTTTGGAACAGAAGAGTATCTACTGTCTTTTTATAGATCAAGCAGGAGAGTACAATTTAGCAGCTCAGATCCTGATCTAATCTCCTCAAAGAACTACACAGTAATATCGACAGTTCTGTGGTGTCTAAGGAGTGTGCTAGGAGCTGCCCCTGGATCAGGAGCGAGGAGCCTGGGGAATCCACAATCCCACTCCTATGGAATCTTCGTGGCCCCACTAATTATGTGAAAGCAAAAAGCCAAATTCTCCTTTTTATCATAAATACCACTAGTGGATCCTTATGGGGTGAATACAAAAATAGAACCATAACAAATCACAAAATCTAATAAATGAGCATGTGGAAAAGGGATACATTAAACCCTCAGAAAGTCCAGCTCAGTGTGGAATGAAGCTTCTCTGTGCTGTCACACTAACAATTTGACATCAAACATGTTCCAGGAATTAAAAGTATTTTTAAAAAGTAATTTCAAATAAATGCCAGTCAAAGCCCAATTGGAAAAGCACTTATTTCAATAAGTATCACACAGAAAAATCTTCAAGTTGCATGTTCCCTTTTAGCTCAAATACTCTCCTTTTGTTTAATCACTGCAAACCTTTGGTATGCACCAGTTGGGAGTATTTTATCATTGGAAAGCTTTTGCCATTATATGCCTTCAACAAATAACTAGAAAGCAAAAAAAAAAAAAAGAAAAATTCAAATGGTTGGTTGGCACACAGATTTCAGATACACTCGATTCCATAATTTTTGTGAAAAGCAGTGACTACTTGCATTAGATACTCAAAATTAGTACCCCAGAATGAGACAAAAATGAAATGGGAGTGTAACAGATACATATTTCAGCTGCTCCAGAATATGTAGGGCCCTGGCAGTCAGCACTGGGGCTGTTGTTTTGCCAGGCCACTGGAATTTCTGGACAAGAAATGCCAATAGTATACTCTGTCCCACTAGAGGCTGGTGAGAAGTTCTTGAACATTAGAATAGAGCAAATACCACTCCTGCCTTCAACATGGGGAAACAGGAAGATGCAGAAACTAGAGGTCTGTCATTCTCACCTCAATCCCTGGGAAGGCGATAGAGCAACAAATCATGGAAATGATTTCCAAACACATGAAGGGCAGGCAGATGATTGGAGTAGTCAGAATGGATTTACAGAGGGGAAATTTTGCTTAACTAACATGACAGTTTTCCCCAACACAGTGACTAGTTCTGTGGATCAGAGGAGAGCAGTGGATGTTGTTTACCCTGCCTTTAGTACAGCTTTTGACACATGTAGCTCTGCAGAGAAAGACCTTGGGGTCATGGTGGACGTTAAGTTGACCATGAGCCAGAAACACACTCTTGAAGCAAAGAAGGACACTGTGAGGCTGGTCAAACACTGCAACAGGTTGTCCAGAGGGATCGTGGAGTCTCCATCTGTGGAGATAGTCAAAACCCAACTGGACACAGTCCTGGGCACTCTGCTCTAGCTGTTCCTCTTTGAAGAAGGAGTTGGACTACAGATCTCAAGAGATCCCTCCTAAACTAAGCAAGTTTGCAATTCCGTACCCTAGCAAGGATGCTGCACAGTGATTAAGAACATGGATGGCAAAGTCAAGTTACCACAGCGGAGATTAGGAAATGAATACCCACAGGACTGTAGATCTCATTAATTACATTTCTTTTCGAAATATGTGATCCTTCTGCAGTCAAGATTCAACCAATTTCTGAGCGGGCAGCAGCATCCTACACATTCTGCATCACAAGATTAAGACATGCTGGAGAACAAAACTCCCTGATTATTGCAGCATATGGTGGAATCTCCTACAGCACTGGAATACATAATTTCACACACTCAAGTGAGCATTATTTGGGCCATTATGTTGGAAAGTGGGAAAGAGATTTAAAAATCCTAAAGTTAAGGACAATACCTTCACAGAAGATAAGAGGCAGCTCCCACTGACTTCACTAAGGCCAGGATTTTACGATACAGAAAGTGGTAACTTGTGTATTTGTTCTGCGCTGACATCTGATATTGTTTCGTGTATCTAAACTCCTAAATGGCTTGAAATGTGTATGGCAAAACTGTGATACCCAGCAGCAATTCCAGTGTCCCAGTCTTACTCATCAAATCACCTCTCACTGATGCTCTTACGTGAAAACACCTCCATGAATAGAGTCGAAAGAGAGAAAACCTATGGCAGGCAATTAGAAAAGCAAAGCTTGGTGCTCTTCCACGATAACAACAGTCATTATGAAAGAGCTGCCTCTGCCATTTGTACACAAATCAGTGTCAAAGCCAGCACAAGCCAGGCTTGCACTGAGGACAACCAGCTCTGGGAAGCCACACCTGTGGTGGTGGGAGCGGCAAGGGCACTCTGCTGACATTTACTTAAATATCAGTCCCATTTCAACACACGTCAAGGTATGCAGCACATTCTCCTCCTGCTTTCTTCAGAGTCCTCAAAAGCATTTTTTTCCCCAAGCTGCCTGACCCTGAAAAAAACCATTTCTTTTCATTTGCAAAGAGAAGCTTCTGTGACAACTACAATGCGTTTCCTATTCACGGAGAAAAAGGTGGATCTGAAAGAAACTTGCAGAACATTTCCTTGTGCGTGCATGTTGTATAGAGAGTAATGTTGATTCTCTTCACCGCTTTTAAATATCCTCTCAACTATTTTAATTAATTTAAATCTTATTGCAACTCCTTTGGTCCTGAATTTTTAAAAGAAAAACTAAACGTCTTGTGTGATAAACCTGACAAACATCTGGTGTTGAATCAAAATCTTACATGCTTCATGACTTCCTGCTTTCATTGTTCTTTGGAGGAAGATTTTTTGTTGTTTTCTTAAATATCTTCAATGATCTTTTGAATCCTTTCCCTTTTGCTTAATTTACATAATTTACCAATTTTTAACATGCAATTCTGCTTGCACTTCAATATGCCCTTCAGGATCACCTCTGAAAAGGTTTCCTAAATGCTGAGGTTAGGACTTTGTTAGCAGAAGCAACACGAGCACCGCTGACGATGATGACATGTATTGCTCTGCTTTCCTGTGGCTCAGAGTGGCAAGGTGCAGATGGCAAAAACGTCTGGCAGAGCAAAATCATCCTTGGTTTATGGCAGTAAAGTGCAAAATGGAGCAAGCAAGAAAATCAAAACATGCATTGTTGTGTAATAATTCAGTAATCTATCACAGAAAATCTCATTAAGAAATGGTATGAAAGACAAATAGTAGCAGGAGGGGGAGGTGAATGGTGAAAATGAACCTCTCTGAGAATTCTGTGTTCCCTGGGATGCCCTCTCTGCAACTTAAAGGCATGAAAGAGGGCACACAAAATAACTGCAGTAGAACTAAGTGTACCGAGATTGTGCCATGGTTACAACACACCTCATTCATTGTTAATGTCAGGACACTGTAGCGAAATTGCCTTATATTACCATCATCCAATTATCAGAGGCATTGAATGTGTCAAGTAGGAAATGTGTGCATTCAGAAATTGTAAAATAAAGCTCTCCTTCAGCTTTCTTTTAAGACATATCCCTTTACACAAAATCTACTCCCTTCTCTTTCAACTCAGTCACTTCCTACTGTTAAGTCCATCACTGATTTTTTGCACATAGATTCAGGGAGTCCAAGATCCCAAATGATTAAAGATGACTACAGATACAACTCATATCAGGTATATCAGCAGGCAGGTATTGATGACCACTGATTGGTAACCATCATTGACTGTGCTGGTTTTGTAAGTCTGGGGAATATATTTCAAAAAGTACAATGTCTGGTGTCTGGAACACTTGCTAAACCTCCTTCCTAAACCTGAATTTCACAGCTAGAATTCAACCCACAAAATTATCAACTGAAAGGACAACACCACCATGCAGTGCAGCAATATTTCCAATGAGAAGCTTTGCACATATCACAGAGATTGGATACTATAAAGTAGCTGAGCATGATTTGTGACCTTGAAGTCAACACACTCCACGCTAAGAAAACCCAGAACTAGCAATGGTTTAGAGCTGCTGATCAACAGATCCGCCTTTCCTCGTTTCAACTAGTCCTGAGTATACCACTGCTGAGTTATATAAAGGAAGGAGTTGAAAAAGCTCAGCTGCAAATTCTGCCTAATAAAGTGGTCAACTCACCTCATTATTCTTCAACTGCAGCTGACAAATCTAAGACAAGGGCTATATGCGATTGGTCTGCTTACAGTCTGATAACACAAAAAGTCATCTTCCCTTCTCTTTTTTTAATATGTAAAAAGTGTTAAGCATTTAGTTTACTGTCATTTTCTAATGTTGCCTGAAATACATTGTGACACATCAAAAATGTTCATAGAATGAATAAAAAATGTGCTGTCTGTTTCAATATACTACCTCAGTCGTTCCTCAGCATTTGATGTTGCCTGCACTTTAATGTCTAAAGCTGCCTTAATTATTTATTTTATTGCTTTTCTAAAACATTGTTTTCCCTTTCTGCTATTCTTCTCTTTGTCAAATAAAATTGTATAAAATGAGTGCCAGCTGCTAGCGCAGATGCAAATGGGGGGTCAGTCACCAGCTAAAATTAATGTTGATCAGGTGTATGTAAACCACTGCCCTTCACTTTACTTCCACTGGCACTGAATAGTGGCATGCATCCAGTTCCAGATCCACCTAGATGCTGAAATGGCTTCTTATGTGACCACAGATGAGTCATGTAAACACTTGTCTTCTGGAATAGTAAGGTCCCATGCTGTTCATTCAGGCAGGAGAGCACAAAGTAATTCCCAGGACACACTGCACCTTCAGGACTTAGCCTTCAACATCACATCACTTCCCCAAGTCAGCAAAAGAAGAGCTGAACTACTTACCACTTGTAATGTGCTTCAAGATGATGGACCAAAAAACCCAAATGAAACAACCTGCATCATTCATATTTTGTTTACTACAAAACCTGAAACTTGAGACACGGGCATGGGAAACAGATCATCGCAAAAGTGCTGCCACAAGAAAGATATAATTTGATATGCTTCTGAGATAATTAGTAAATCTGTATTTAGACATTGCAAACTTGCAAGAAGGAAACCCAGATACATGTCTTTCTGTTGTAGACTGATATGTTGCCAAATATTTACCAGGAAACCCTTAGACCAACTCAGTGATGTCAGGAAACAAAAGATCTGGCTGGCTTTAGGACAGGCATAATGGCAGCAACAACTGTGTTCAGTTCATCTATATGGATCTGGGAATTAAAATCCCAGTTAGCCAGGCTGGAGGTCAGAACTGGAAATCTCTGGAGAAAAAAGCACTACTCCAAACCGTGCAGCAGGACACTATGAAAAATCTGGTACTCATTGCAATATGAGCAAAAATCCATACTGCCTAGGATAAGACCTACCTCTGTCTTCATTTCTGGATTCAACCAAAATAGGAAGAGAGGCGGCATAAAGAGCTGTCAGGCTGCTGCATTATCTAATCTTTACAAAGACTGTGTTAGGTATGGAGCTTAATTTAGGAAACTTTGATTTTCCTTTCCCTGCACCCATTCCCCCGCTAACATTTTATACAAGGAATCAATTAAACCTCGATCAGCCATTGATCAAGTGTTCCCAGAGGGAAGCTCTAATGCATTTTATCTGCAGTTATTGTTCCTAAATAACATCTATTTCTGAGTATGCACTTAATTCTTTTCATCAATACTGTGCTATCCTTCAACAAGCCTGTTAATAACATTTTGGAAGTACACTATCAATGAAATCCTCCTTTGACAAATGAATTAGTGAAACTACTGGGATTTCCTTTGGTGTGTTTGCTTTTTTCAGTTACACAGGCAAATAGGTTCCATCCCACTCACCTCCTCCTGCCTGAAAAAAAAAGGTTAAAGTGATGCATCAGAGTTGAAGATACTAAATGAAAAGCTGTTCAGAACAAATGGAAAAAGAAAACCAATAGTGCCTTAAAGGAAGCGTTCATTATTTTTCACTAAATTCCCTATGGAATGAAAGATGTGATACATCTTCATGCTCTTAAAAATTTTTCACTGTCACTAGCATTTTCCTAGAAGTATTTCTTTAAAAGACACAAAAGGTACACAGATAAACTTTGACAAAACTTGGGCATATTATTAAGTCAGTCATGTGGGCTTAAGCAGGCACTTAAGTTATGCGCTGAACAGGGAGAGATTTAAGCCTATGCCTGAATGCTTTGCTGAAAAGAAGCCAAAATGAATTGATTACAATTAAATTCTTTTGAAGAAATTTCTGCAACTCCCTATTGTGTGAGACCAGTACTGAAATGCTAATAAACTAGCTAAAATAAAGCTTATTACCAAGTAAAATAAACCACAGAAACACTTCTGTCTTTTCTTATTTTATATCATCATTTATGTAACATTATTTTCCATTAGAGAAATAAAACACTTGACCAGAGTGAGCACATGAGCTCACAGAGCAGTAATTGCAGTGCATCGCCATCCAGGAGGCAATCCATAGATTCCTCCACATCTGCCGGTGTTTGGCTACACCAGCACTTATGCAAAACCCCCCTTCAGAACACTGTCAGAGAGGGGGTACAAGCCAGGACTGCTTGATGGTGAGACTTGATAATCTTAAAGGTCTTTTAAAAACAAAACAAATGGAACCTTAACTGGAAAATAAAGCATTAACACACAGGCTGCTCAGAAACCACTGCATGCATACATACACACACACACATATATATATATGGTCTTGCATCCTCTGAAGCTTGTTATGCTAATACAGCACACCCCGCAGTAATACTAGAGAGAGTTATAATTGGCTGTGTCCTCTGGAGAGCCTTCTCTGCATGCCCACAAGTGCAGACACTTGTTCTGAAATTCCCCCAGCCTTGAACAGCAGCAGGAACAGCTGCGTTCACTGTGGCAAAGGAGGGTACACGGACCTAGTAAGTTCCACCACCACTCGAGAGTTTCTACAGCAAGAAGTTTAAAAACCTGTGACAAGGTGATGGTGTAGGCAAAGTCAAATGGATGATGGAGAAACACTGGAAGGAAAGGCACACTATCTGACCAAAGAGTGGTGCAGTGACCAACCCCTCTGCCAATTTTGCCGGAATTCCCACAGCCTGTTGTTTTCCAGTAACTTAAGACCTTCTCTAAACTGCACACAATTTAGATGATCTCATCCCTTCACTTCATCCTCCATTTCTCCCTTTTCAAAACCATTAACATCTCCTCTGTGTGTGCTGTGGACAGCCCTGCAGGCTATGCTGACCAGGAACATGAGGCATTTCGCCACCCAAGGAGACATCCTGCTTTGCTGAGCTCTGTCAAAGGCAAACTTGGAAAACTTTTAAGCTCCCTTGACAGAAGCTCAGTGAGGGCAATCTTCTGCAGTGGACTTGAACCAAACCTTCCACATGAATAATTTCTTCAGTGTTTTGTGAATCCCTCGTAGAGGCGAGCGGCTCAGCAGGATGAGATCACTTCAGTGAGCAACTGAGCATGAGTGCAGCAGGGGGAAGGAAGAGACTGGTTTTCCACTTTTTAAAGCCAAATGTGAAACATTGTGAGGACCAAGCTATACTTGAAATCATATCCACTACATTCCAATCTGCTGTCTCTGTATGGAATGAGGTAAAATATCAATCAGGAATTACAATAATTTTCAATTTCTTTTTGAGAAACAAAGCAAGAAATGCATCAATACTCAGACTGTATTTTTTATAAGCTAGCAGTAAAACTATAGAGGAGCTCCTTGCAAATTACTGCAACATGGAAAACAAGAACATTTTCACACATCTCATGAGAAACAGAAGTAGCCTTTATATTTCAGTCCTCTGTGGACCATTCTGTGGGCCATTTTCAACACAGCTAAGCAGGCATGGAATTTAGGCTGTAATTTTCACAGGGACCACAAGTGAATTAATTAAATCTTTACTGAAAATTCTCATTCTAACATTGAGTTGTCAATAGCAGTAACTGCTGCCATAATCAAACATCATAGTCAGTGACCCTTCATTGTTCCTTTCTTGCTTATGTTACTCAGTTTGACATTTAAAAAGTAAAAAATCCATAGAACACAAAACCACCTCACATTATTTAGTTATGTTCTTCCATTTGTGGGCATTAAATAACTGTGTCTATAAGTCATATAAAATGCAGACATTTGAATAAACCTACTAAAAAAAAATCATATGTTACAGCTGCCAAAAAAACAAATATGGACTTTTTTTCCCTGTGCCTCCAGGAGAATCCTCACAGTAAAAATAAATACAGATTCTAAAACCAGAACGATTATACAAGTCAGAACTGGTACAAGACTGTGCATTTTATTAGCATAATTTATATTCCAACTGGTGTTGCGAAATATGAGTATCCAGCCTCCGACAGGAAAGAGCTCTGCTTCTTTCTCTTTATCACAATAAAATTAAGGTTAACCCTATCAGTACTTTATGGATCTCTTAAAAATACATAGAGTGTCTCATACAGAAATTACAAACTTATTAAAATGTCAAGTGTTGCTTTGTATTAATGGAATCAAAATAAAACATACTGAAGAGAATGTTCCAGCTACAGATGGGCAGCCACTCACATCACCATCAACATGACTCCAGCATTGGTGTTTGGACTGTTTGTTACGGGTGTTTGGACTGTTTCAAATGGGACATAAATCTAGTCTGAAAAAATGCTGCACTCGAGAGTGGTAACAACCTGCCTTAGTTCTCATAATCACACAAACTCCATTCAATACTCACAACTCTTGAGCTGACACTTCTGACATAAAAAAAAAAAAAAGCTACACTTTCGGAACTTGCATATGAACATCCACAAACACCAACAGGAGATTCCAAGTCCCTTGGGTGCTCACTTTTTCCCAAAAAGTGTCTATGAACCTGTCACTCTGCTGCTTTGCAAACAGCCAGGACAAAATAAAAGGCCTATATGTTTTCCTGACAACCATCCCACGGGAATTCATTCATCACAGCCCACATTCACTTTTGCAGAAGTCAAGAGACTCATATTTTGCAACATGACTAATCAGTACAGTTGAAGGAATAGTGAACAAGGTGTGAACTCAGGCCCTGCCAAAGAGACCCACAGGGCAGCTTAACAAAGGCAAGGCATTACAGCTTTTCCTTCCTACATTATGGATTCCTGAGCTTTCTCAAAGTCCCTCTCTTTATACACAGCTGGTTCAGAGAAAGAGTTATAGGCTTCAGGGTGGCATTTATCTCCTGAGATCAAGATAAAAATGTCTATCAAGAAAAGAAAAGACAACATCCTAGGGCACGAGAGCACATTGGCTGCTTAAAAGCTCAGAGAAGCTGCTAGCAAGTCACTAGAATGAGAGGCAGAAGCAATTTTTTGGCTTCTCCCAAGCTGACGAATGAGAACAGGAGAGTCCTAGCAGCCTGTCCTGTTCACTCTACAGCTGCACATCCTTCAACAATAAAAGAAGTGCTGTACCAAAAACCTATCCATGAATGGCTGTAAAGAACTTTTGTCATGATGTTTTAAATAACTAACACACTACTAAAGCAACAGACCCAGCAGTGGATACAGACACTGCTCACAGCTCAGGAGCCCATGCACTGTCTCCACAGACACATAGATGCATGCCCACCCTGTGGCTGACATTCCCACAGGAACACCACCCCGTGCCCATGCCCATTCCACAGCAAATGGAACAAAAGGGACACCATTCACTAGACAAGCGCTACTCAGTCAGCTGCAAAACCCTGCCCTGCCTTGGGCACCACTCAGCCTCTCCAATCCCTTCTCAGGGATTTGCCCAAGACCTTCCTGCAGAGTCTCGGGCAACTCTTTCAGCTCCCACCTCTACACCTAAATAGGGTCATAGCACTGTCTGTTTCACAGAAAGAGGAGGGTATTGACTAAAACTGACAACAGCAAGGGACAAAGTATCCACTCCAAAGTTCTTCCACTTGACAAATCAGGAGTAAATAAAACTGCAAAGGGATCCATTATTCAATTCCTCCTTAAGCCAGAAACAGAAAAATAACAGCTGGTCCCCATTTTTATTCTGGCAAGAATTTTACATGTAATACACTCCTAATCAAGAGAAAGCTACCACGTACTTCAAAGAACTGATTATCCATGTATATACATAGCTATATCCAAAATGACTGATATAGAGGCACTCAAAGTCATAATCTGCAGAGTTCTTTTCTTCTTTTGCACACAAAATTAATGTTACTGTCTTCCGATGGGCAAGTGTTAGTGTAGATTGTTCCTTCACCAGCTTTCCAAGGAACAACATTAACTGGATTACTGTGGTGGATTTGTTTGGCTCAGCTACTTCCCCATACACATGGCAATACTGTTCTTCGCATTAGGAAAGCCAGCACACAAACTCTAAACATGCCACATGAAAATACTAGTTTTAGGCTGCTGCTGTTTTATTCATTCCATAGGCAGGACTGCAAGTGTAACACAAACTATTGATTTCCTCAGTATAAGATTTAAAGTCATAGAGGAACATTAACAGTCTCAAATTTGATCATCCGCAATACACAGACTACAGCAATTTGATAATTCAGTAAAACTGCACTTATATGGAGCCCTTATTTTAGACTGTTTTGACCTTACAACTCCAGTGTACCTCCTGCATCAACCTACACGACATGACTCAGAGGAAAGGTGGTTTCCTGATCCTTTATTAAGAAGGCTGAAGGAGGGAGGGAATCCTTCCTGACACTTTTTCATTGTTTTTACCTCTGAAGAGAGAAGATGAACATCCTCTGTAACATACCTGTCAACCTAACAGAGCTGACTGCTTTACGAATAGAAATACTTCATTGTTGGGTGTTTTTTTTTCTTTCCTCAATACCCACACATTTATTGAACGATCAGCCTCAACACCAGCCAAAATCAGGGAATTCTACAACATGATGATGTGGAACATAACAAATATTTATCGTATAAACCTAATCCTTAATATTTTCATGTATTCCTTCTGTGTTCAGGTCAGGGCTTTATTTTAGGTCTGTCACTGTTTTATAAACTACTGTAATTTCTCTTCTTAAGATCTCCTAAGCAGAGGATCTCATTCCTTTCCCAGACTAAATTTAGGTTGTCTGCATAATCCCTCTTTGTGACTTCTCTCTCCCACCTTTCTAGCTCCTCTAATTGCTTCCACAACCAAAACTCAATATTACATTCACAGTGAGGCAAGTCTGTCAATTTATACAGTGACACAATAATATTTTCTGACTGATTTCCTTTCTAAATCTAACCAGGTGTTGTGTTTGGGTTTTGGAGGCCCACTGCATATTAAGTGGATGCCTTTATTCATGTATGACATGTAGACCTTTCTCCCATGAGGTGACAAGTAATTCAGAATTCAATAATGCATACAAGTAATTTTAAATTGTCCCTTCTACTGTAATTACCTTGCAAGTTAATTCCATGTTCCAGCTACAGCATGTGTCCAGCAACTTAGTTCTTTTCAGTCCTTCAGAAGTGCACCTGACAATCACTCACAGTGCTCATTAAAAAACCTGGAGGCTTTCTAGAAAGTAACGTTGACATCTTATCCACTCCTTGTCCAGGTTATTGCTAAACATACTGAATATAACTAGGTCTACTGTTAATCTTTATTTTATTTTGATATTTTGTGAAGAGGTTTTGCTTGCTTTTTAATTTTTTTAATTTGCTATTTTGCCTCTCCATTCTGGAAGGCATTGATTGGTCATGCACCTGGTAACTTAATTCATGGCAAAATTTTGCCACCTATCCTGTGATTTTCAAGCTCTCTTAGTATTTGACCATTTTGATTGAATAGGAAGGTTGCACACAATTATGCCCTTGTAGTGGATTTATTAATGTAAAATTTTGTTAAAGAAAAAATATTTTAAGGATAAAGATAATTCAGAGAGCCAACATCACCCTTACAACAGAATGAGCAACGGTCAGATATAAGTAAAATTTGAAACCACAAAGAGAAGCTTTGTTTATTGAACTTTCAAACATTTACCTTGGCTTTCCACTAGACTCTAAGTACCCATCTGCTGCAAGGAGCAATGTGGAAAGATAATGCATTTTGTACCTTTGCCCGTGCTAAGGACACCTCCTTTGTAACAACATCAATGGGGCTCCTAAACTGTAAACATACTTTCTGAAATCCTATTAATTCTGATGGATGTCTCTTCCTACACACTCTTAGTAAGGCTCATTGGCTTCTTTGATTTTTTTGTGGGGTTTTTCGGTGTTTTTTTGTTGTTTTGTTTTGTGTTAATGACAGATGCACTTGGCAGTATCTGTGACCTTGAGTTGTACACATGAGCAAGCAAGACAGCCCAGTCCTGTAAGGCTGTTTATGCATTCTGAGAGAGCTCCTTCTGAGAGGAGTGTCTCAAGAAAGACAGAAGCATGATGTGCATACCAAGCCAAGTGCTTCATGATTTATTTATAGGGAAAAGGGGCATATAAATTTGCTGAAGGGAAAAGAAAAATGAAGAATTTGACTTACCTTGTCGGTGTAGACGAAGAACAGAATCACAACAGTGAGCTCCAACAGAAATATAATTAACAGCATGATAAAAAACTGTCAAGAGAAGAAGGGACAGGGGATAAAACAAAAGCAAAAGCCATCAACATCTATTTCAGCTTTTCCTGGATGCACAGTAAGTACATTCAGCAGATCATGCAGAATGGGGACTGGAATTCATATAGGCAGCAAGATACAAATATGCTGCAACATGCAGCAACTGAAAAAGCAGGTCAAATAGTAGTCAGGAAACACGATGGTATCTGGGCATACATATGGCTCATTTATAATACTGGTTTCAGTAGAACAGCCTAAAACCCCACAAAGAGCAAGCCAGTGCTCTATTTGACAGCACTTGAGGCTCATCCCATGCAGTTTTTTATTTTTTTACCCACCTTGGATATCATCAGTGATACTAGTGAGATATCCAGTGACATCCAATGTTACCAGTGAAATCCACAGCTTCAACTTCCCATTGCAAGAGAAGGTAGCCTGGGCCATAAGCCATGAAGTCATAGCTCTTTTCAATGGGAATTTCAATGGGAGAAGTGAAAGGATTACCACATAGCCTCATGAGCAGTTTCAGGTAGCTACACAAATCACCCCCGAGTTTCAGCTGAAAGGGCCTGATTTGTACTGAAGACATCAAAGCAAAGTCAGTCCAACTCCTTGCCTTATAAGCCATGAAACTGTCTAAAATCCAGTAGTCAAAAGCGCAAAGGAGTGGATAAAAAACTTTCAATGCAGGCATTTCAGGTGTATTCTCTAAAGCCCTCAGCTCTGATTGGCTTCAGTGAGAGGAACTGTTGGCAATGCCGAACACTTCTGGAAGACCACATTCTCTGCATTTTGTTGAGATGCTGATGGGTCTGCAGCACAGGTCTGCAGCACTGTCAACACAGCAGCTGCACAGAATGAGCTATCAGAGCATTAAATGAAACTGTTCTGTAAACACAGGTAAAAGAGAAAATAATTTTGGAAACTTTTTATACTCATGCAAAGGTCCTGCTCCTCATAACACAAACTCCACATACTTAGCAGCCTGTAAGGCTGGAATCCTAGTACTGAACAACACCAACTTAATTGGAATCCCATCCCCAAGAGAAAAAAACCCAGCTACTGTGTCTTTAGCTTCAACCACAAGGCTGCAAACTCATGAAAGTTTAATACCTACTAAGCCTTTATCAGAATTTCTGCACTGCCCAGTAAGTCAAAACCAAACCTTTGAACCTATGGATTTCTGTGACTGAATGGAGGGCAAAAGGTCAAGAAGGGGAAAATACTTTTCTCCACTCGTACAATTACTCTGCCTACAGAAATCATTTTGCCCTGTGAATCTTAAATTATTTATTTTCAACTCTTCATCACCAGTATTTTCACGCCTGCCTGACCCTAATACTGGATCCTATTACTGCCCAGTTTTGAATCACAGAACCCATTATTGCTCAAGATCCAACCTGATTTCCATACCATTACCACCCAATACTGACCTTCTGTATGGCTTTGCAAACCAGTCTTGGGGCAGCTTGCTTATTTTTTACAATTTTAGCCTGCTATACACCATTAACTGAACCAGGACAAAGCATAACACTCCCTGCAACGAAGCACAGACACTTTGCTCTACTTATTTGTCTGCAGAGCACTTTTTTGCTCCTCCATAAAGCATCAGTTTTCCAAAAGATGCATGTGAACACCACTCTCTCCCTGGCACAGCCAGGATTGCATTAGACAATTTCTAGAACAAAGGAAGCGCTGGTACTCATTATAAACTGTGATCAGCATTTCCTACCACAGGACCTCAATTTCATCAGCTTATCATTTTGCAAAACCTTAATTGTCTGTGTTAAATATTCTGCACTTGTTTCTGTCTAAAGGATAAAAGCTCTGGGAAGAATGTCAAAAATAGCACTTCAATTACTTTTAAGGATGAAGCAGGACAAAGTATGTTATTCTGCCCAGGTTAAATTTCTGGTGGTTTCTGAAATCCTCTCACACAGCAGTGTTTAGAGCAGGGACCTGAAACAGTGCGGCTCCATTTCAGGCACATGCCTTTTGTCTTACCCAACTGAGTGCATTTTTGCAGGAAAGTTATTAGCCTTCAAAAAATGCACTTCACACATCCAGTAGAGATGAGAGGGCACAGCAGCTAAAAATTGCAAAGTGTACAACCACATGCTCACACACAACCAGACAAGCCACAAACCATCCCAAAGAGCATATTTTCTGCTTCTGCAGTGCCCACACTCACCCCTGATGCCTTTCTGCCACCCCCAGAGCCAATAGCTCCCAGTTTCCGTTTCACAGGATGTGACCTGGACTATCAGGTGCATCCAGAAACTGGAATAAAATTCAGGGACCTGTTATTAATGTGCTTTTAAAAAAGCTTTTCCTTCCTTTTTTGCACTCAGCAGCATGGAGAGAGTACTGATGATGCCAGGAATGAGTCTGCAGGAGAAAGAGGAGCCTAAAGAAGAATACTTTTAACAGCAGATGGGGAATGGTTTGTTTTGGGATATGATCTGGCAACCAGTTTTAGAGAAACTGTGCCTACAGGCAGCAGCCAGTGGAGGCAGGAGACACCAGAGACAATGGCAAGGCAGGCACGGGGCAGAGGACACCTGCACAATTGGACACCCAGGAGGAGCAAAGCCTTTGAGAGGATGGTGGCCTGGGGAGGACCCCATGCTGGAGCCATGGGAACAAGAAAAGCAAGAAACAAAGAGTGGGGAAGAAAGGCAAGCCTGCTGCACTGACCCATATGACTGTGTACAATGCACAGGGAGAGGACTGGAGACTGGCAAGGGGTGGTGTCATTATTTCTCCATGCCAGGATTAGCAATTAAAAGTACATCCTAACGAGCAATAAACTAAGTGAAATTTCACAGCTCAGGAGTATTTTCCCCTGCAACACCAACTCTGCTAAAAACCCCTTCTTCAGCCTGGAGGAGGCAGCTGCTGCTGCCAGCTGTGCAGGTGTGTCCACCAGCAAAAGGAGGCTGGACCTTCTGGTGAAACCATGATGGTGCTCCTGCCTTAGTTCATACTAAAGAAGTAGGTATGATATTGCCATCGTCAAAGATGCTAAAATTGCTGAAATATGAGAATGAAAGTCTTCTCAGTAATGGTTATGCATCATGTCTAAGTCTTTTCCTATGCAGACTCAGATGTTCCTCCAAGCTGGGAATTTCATTTCACACACTGCAGATTTTGGAAGTCAGACAGTGAACCAAAACTAATGTATCCTGTTCAGGAACCCAAAACCTAGATAAGTAGGATTATCCTTTATCTCCATAGAAAAATATTTTAGTTTTATATATAAAATATCTAGTCCTATATTTCTTACCACTTGCACTCATTGACAAAGCCCGTATGGTTGTATCACAGATAACTAATACATATTAGTAGTCCTGCTGTGTACAGACAGTAGAGACCTGTGCTGTATCTTTTATTACAGAGGTAAATTACATGAGGTGAACCTCAAGGTGTGGGCTTCAAATTCATCACCTGGTAAAAGCTACAAGAACTTACATGTCAACACGTGTCATCCCCTTCTAAGGAAGAACCACACCTGAATCCAGACTAACTCACTGGAGGGCAGAAATCAAGGCTTCAGCCTGACCTGGCTGCAAAGCATAGCCTGCACACTTCAGCACATTCTCTGATTCACCAGTCTAAAATGCATGCATGGACATATGCACAACCTGCTCCTCCATTCCCACAGCATCTCCCAACAACAGTTCATTTTCAGTTCCATCCTCAGTACCATCCCAAAGGGAATGGCGCCCAGTCTGGGGCCAGAACCAGTCTTGGCATATACCATTCAAATTTGAAGGGAATGAACATAAACACACTGAAGGCTCACAGCACCTAAACTCCCACCACATCTGCTGGAAACTCTCACAGCTCCTTTTCAATTGAGTTCTCTCACTGTGGTGATAAATACAGGGAATAATAAAAATGAGTTTTGTTTGGTTCACTGGGGCTGTAGGTTGTTGGTATAATAAAGATTTATGCATGGAGAAACAACAATCCCAAAGCAAAGCATTCATGTGAAACTCCATAAAAAAAGATTAATCTGACCTTGTACAGTGAAATGCTTTACCACGCTACTTGTCAAACAGTGGGACGCTACCTAGTAGAGGTTCAGTGGAGTGGTACCTACCCCTCAGCTTTTCATAAATTCCACCTGAAATAATAACCCCACAGAGGTTTTGATGAGAAGGGAGGCAAAGTGATGCCTTTCTGTCCACCAGTGTTGACTCCCAACCCTTAAGAAAACTAAGGCCAGTTTCTCAGCAGCTACCTACATATTCTACAAAGCCTATGACTTTCCCACATGTTCCCAGTAAAGGAGTAGGGAATAGGAAGTAAGCAAGTGCCGTCAAGCCTACCTCACAGATATGCACCACACTTCTGATGTCAGAGAGAAGAAAATCTGCTAGAGATGAGGAAGTTCCAACATTCAACTCCATCCCCACTGGAGCTGTACCAGGCTTTTGACCCACTACTTCCGCTTTGCTTCATCCAGCCTCTTAATATCAGTGGAAGAACCAAGAACTGTACCCTACGAACATCATTTAAAGCATGTTTCCATCACAGCTCACAAAGACACAGAAAAAGAAAAACAAGTTAAGTACACTTCCTTCCCAAACAAACAGGATTCCCTGGTTTCTCAGATGTTACAGAAACTTGACTCCCTGCATGGTGACTGAACACCACGCACTAATACACAGGATTGGGTCTTCTGCTTCCCCACTGCCTCTCCTTCCTCAGTTGTTGTATCATGTTGCTCAAATTGCCCATGTCTCCATGTCAGGAGTAGCTGACCATCCTCACAGTCTCCCAGAGACAAAAGTGACCCAGTACAATAAAAACCAACGTGTGATTACGTTGCTAGCCTCCTAACATTTTGCTATGAGACTAAATGTGATGTAACTGATGGCAAAATCAAGACTGCTGTGTTTAGACGTATCGCTGAAGCAATGCTTTTAGTTTGATGGGAGTCTGTCTCAGGAGACGGTAAGATCACAGTGTGCCAGACCCTCTTCTCAACTCAGCTAATGGCAGGAGACAGAAGTTTCTTGCAAAGTATTATTCAAATTCCTTTCAACAAACAACACAAAAGTAGTAGGAAGGTCCAAAAGTCAGCAGTCTCTTTGGGATAGTGATACATTCCAAAACAACTCCAAAATTCATGGCGTAGCAAATAAATTGTTTAGACCAAACTACATTCAAATTAGCATAACCTACTTAAGAATCTGAACAAATAACAGTCAGCCTGTGGTGTTTCCATCCCATAGTGCCTATACTGTCAAACTATCTCCAAGGTGGACTGCCGGATTCTTTTCTGACAGTGACAATATTAAGTACAACACACAAACAGGTAGGTTGCACCTGTGACAATGCTCCAGTAGGATAATTGCTCTTCATCTGCAGCAGTTCCCAGAATGCAGAGTAAAAAAACAGAAGACTTTTAGACAGTCTTTCCTCTGTAGCATCAACTGCAAGTTTGATACAGTCAAGCATTTTGCCTTTTAGTGAGGCTGGGTTACCAGGTCCTCAGGGATCAGCTCTAACTTCAGTATTACACTTCACTTCCTAATTAATATGCAACTCGGGTAGTAGAAATTACAGAGAATTTTTTGGGCTAAGATAGCTGGTCTTCATAGCCTGGAAGGGTTTTTGCCTGCCTGGTCCTAATGTGTACATACATAACTTTGGTACTCAAGAATAGACCAGCTCTGGCTGCTGGAAAAAAAGGTCTCTTAGAATCACAGAAACACATAGATTGTCAATGACCTCTGCAATCACCTGGTTTAACCTCTTGCTAATCATCAACCAGATGAAGCTGTGCAGAGCTGTGCCCAGTCACCTTCAAGCATCTTCAAGGATGAAGATGGACAGTCATCCACAACCTCACTGGACACCTTCTTCCAACAGGTGACTATATTCATGATAAAACAAAATATTCTGTATCTCTGATTGGAATTTCCTTTGTCCTAACGTGTGCCTGTTACCTCTTGTACAATCCCTGTGAATCCTTCCAAGAGCTGTATTTTCTTTAGACTCTGCTGTAAGGTAGTTGAAGACATGAATAAAATATCCTCCTTGCTTTAATTTCTTAAGACAGAACAAACCCAGCTCTCTCAGTCTGTCCTTGCACATCATGTGGCCCGTAATCATCACAGTGGCCCTCCACTGGATCCCTTCCCCACTGGTATGTTCATGTCTCTTCTACTGGGGAGCTTCAAAACAGGTTAAGCACTTTAGACATAGCCCTATCGTATTCTGGAAGAAGGTGTTACTGTTTCTCTGTGTCAAGAAATGCAATGGAATGTGTGGGGTGGTATGGTCCACAACTACCCAATTATTACAACTATCTGTTTTGTCTGATTTGAGAAAAAGGCACACATTAAAATGCAGGCTCTCCACACACTTCAAAGATCTCTGCTTGATCTTTATATTATAATTTGATATGAACAGAAATACTATCAAATATAACCTAATATCCTGCACAAATCCTACTCTTCAGGTATAATATTGTATCTTTAATACTAAAGGTGTAAATAGTATCTCTCTTTTTTGAATAAATTGTGTCAAACCTTTACCTACTGTCACAGAAACAAAATGAACTCTATTCCAGCTGAAACCAGGAGACCTAGAAATCCACTGAACTTCATTAAAGTCAAAAAGACTTAATGGATTTTACAGCAGCCACACTTTACCAAGCTGCCTGAAAATGAAGAATTTTCCTTGAATTTAATATGCTTTGCAATTTTCCTGTTATTTTATAATAGATTAAATTATTTATATTTAAATAATATTTCCTGGAGTGATTGCAAATGCCTCATTACTATTGCTGATATTGTTAAAATCTTGTCTTTCCTGCAGAAGCGCAGCATTCCCACACCCAACCAAACTACAACAGATTTGTCAATGAACGTAGATGCATAAGGTCAGGCACCGAAAGGGGCAACACTGTCAAAGGTTCTGAATGCTATAAACTATTGCCAAATTTACTGCATATTCCACATTTTGGAAAAAAAACAAGCCACCTAAGAAAAGTCTGAATCAATGCAAGAATTCCAACCGAGATACTGAAAAAACTGGAGAACCACCACTCTTTATAAGGGCCCTGTATTTTTGTTAATGTTGGATCTGGCTTTGTAAGCAGAGCAGTACAAAGATCATCCGCAAGCATTTTAAAAGGCTTCCCAGAATAGCTTTTTTTATAACATACTGGTACATTACTTCCACAGAATAAAAACTGATATGGCACACATTTTATCAGCACTCTAAAAACCCCAAACAACCCAATGAAACTTTCTTCTACTTTTGAAAGTGAAAGTGTTTAATGTATCACTAGTTCTCACAAGAAGTTTGATTTAACATAACTCCCCACAGGCATTTTGATCTGATAAGTGGAAACATTGTGAAAGGTTTGGCCTTTTTTTTTTTTTT
>VWZG01007833.1:245319-291803 GCA_013396735.1 Grallaria varia
TTTCCTTACCAAGGTACTGAGCGAGGAGAGGAGAACAGAGAAAAAGTGCAGTGGGAATTGTACTTGGAAGTGACTTCCTCTGCAGCCAGGAAGACTTGTACAGAAAGAGACAGAGCAGCAAAAGAGAAATGACAGGACAGTGCTCAGACTGTAAAAATAACTGGAATGACAATCAATAAAATCCCAGCATATTAATCTACTACATGAACTTTAAAACAAAAGGGTGGTTTGCTCCTATCAATTTCCATCACAGTGAATTCTGACTCTACATCTCACTTCCGAAGTTTTTGCTGACACTCTGAATGCTCCTTTGGTTAGTTCCATACGACTGCTCTCTTTGTAGCACCATGCATGCTTCCTCCCTGCCCACAGCATTTAGACTCCTTGAATATTTGTAGATCTATGTCCCATCTGAGCCCCCTCCCTGCCATGCTGTGCATATTTAGCTATTTCAGTACTTCCTCGGGAATAAATCTCTATAGCTTCACAATCATCCTTTTTTTCCCAGCATAAAAATGATAAGTTTGCTCATAAACTGTAAAAAGGCAGTAATATATATGAGCAAACTTAAGAACAGAAACTCCATTACGAAAATGGCATGTATCTAAATTTGGTTCATCGGCTATTATTATCTAAACGCCTCGAGAGTTAATTCATTCTGATTGTGACTAAGTCTTGCATGCTTTATGCCTGCTGGATATATAGTACAGCTCTGTTTATGTTTGGACTATATTTTTTATGAATGTGCAAAAACTCCTGCTGATCAATAAAGCTGAAAGAAATCTGCAGTAATTATTTCTGGAAATATATACAACATATGCCATCTTAACACATTAACAGCGTTTCATTTTAGTCTCATTACTGCTTTCAGTTGAAATCATTCAGTCTTACTGCATCAGTGAGTGAGAGCTGAGAGACTTGATATTCCCATACTATGCGTCAAAGGATTTTAACTGGCATTTTGTGGCATTTCTAGTAATTTTTCATATTCTCCAAAAACTGACTCAAAATCAATGGAGCGTCATCAAATATTAGCCAGGTATCACACTAATATCACAACAGTAGGTGGGTACAGTCCCATTTAACAGATCACAGATTCCTCAGCACTAATGTAGGTCTTGTTGGCCTTTTAAGGGTTGCTTCATTTCTTCTGCAAACACAATGCAAAGGCATGCCACGATCCACTGTCAATCTTCATACTAGTCAAGGGAGAAACTCATCCTACTTGTGAAGTACAAGTGGCTGAAGAAGAAATAATACAATCCTGGTTTAAGCCAATATTCTCCATCTATGGTGATGACATGCAACACCCATTAGTGTCTAAACTTACACCTTTTACTGACACTTTAACATCACCTGTGTATTTAGTAAATGGAGCTTCTTCCCTGGGATATTTCTTGTCATCTGGAGTGCCAACATGAAACAGGATCGGACAGCTCAGTGCCCTGAGAGGAGGAGGAGAGCAGCAGTGAGTAGTGCCCACACCCTGCGTGAGGAGCGAGTGGCTTGGCAGGGCTGGCATCACACTCATGTTCACACTGAACATCTGGCTGACCCCAAGTGCTGGCAAACTGACTGAAGTTCCCCCAAGACGATAAGGGCAAATGACATGACCATGCATGAACAAGATGGTGAAGGAGAGAATAAAGGACAAGGCATTTTGTCTGTATTTAAATTCTACTACTGGTTTTACCTCCACATTCTCAAATGTGCTACACAGAAGCTGCTGCATCAGATGCACATGGGAGGGTATTTTAGTAGCTTAAAAACTGAACAAGTAGTCAGTTTGGCTTACCTAATCCTATCTTTTAGGTGGTAATATTCTTCTACTGGGATTTGAAATGATTAGAGCATCAAATCAGCTCTGGCTGCACCTTGTGTAGGCACCACTGACTTACACAGACTAGCCTACATTTCTTTACCTCCAGAATTACATTTTTCTGACGTTCAGGTAATTCTAATCCTTACACAGAAAGACATCCATGTTGCTCTTCAATTTAGGATGGACTGTTAAAAATAACAAAAGAATGACTGGGAATAAAAATCACACAAGCTGCTTTGGTAAACCTATTGCTTTCCAACTAAGGAGATAATTTTATTATCAGGGAAAAAAGACACTATCAAATGTTATGCTCAAAAGTGACATGTCAGGACTGACAAGGAATACACAGGTTACCTGTCCTTTACTTTCAAAACTGGAGGAATTCTGTCACCTTTCAGATCTTGCAGGTGATCCTGGGTCTAGAGCAAAAGTCCATCAAAAGCAGCAGAGGTCAGTCTTGTAGATCAGACAAACACATCTGCCCAGAAACTGCAAGCTCTGGCAAAAAAACAGGCTTTCTTGAAAGTGTGTTCCAGATTACCATGTAGTCTTATGCTCTGCTCTTCCACCGTCATGTTCCTTAGATTACTGAACTGTCCAGGCAATTTGACGAACAGTGAGGTACCAGTGACCCACCTCCAATCCTTACAGACAGTAGTAGGGCAAGATGTGGCTTAGTTTCTGGGTCCACCTTGAAAATTACTCACAGTCAGAGTTCTTTTCAAGAAACCTCTGGCACATGAGAATTGGTTGAATGCTGAGGTAAAAGATGGGGTGAGGGAGGCTTTCCAAGTGATAGAGGAACTTGAGCCTGCACAAACTGTCAGAGAAGCTGATGTTGCTAATACACTGCTAACAACTACTGGTTAAGAGATTAGTCAATAAAGAGTTAGGAACTTGGAAACACCGACAGCCATTTAGACAAACATATTAAACCTTCAACTGATACAAATTAGTTTAGCTCCACTGACTCCTGCACATGGTGCTGCCACCCTGTTCAACTGCCATAAAGCAGTGCCTTGGCACTACAAAAAGGAAAGGGGACATCAGGAAAAGGTTCTTCACTGAGATGGTGGTCAATCACCAGGACAGGCCCCCCCAGGGAAGTGAGGCCCCAAGCCTGTCAGAGCTCAAGGAGTATCTGGACTACACTCTTAGTTACATGGTTTAGTGTAGTTAGGTAGTCCTGTAGGGAGCAGGTAGTAGGACTAGATGATTCTTATGGGTCCCTTCCAACTCAAGATATTGTATAATTCTGTATCTCACAGTACATCAGGCAACAGTGGTATAGCATCAGTCTATATTAGAAAACAAAATACTTCCCTATGAGGTAAGCCCTTCCTACATATTGATCCTAGGGTCAAGTCTAAATACAGGAGGGAAGGAAAACAGCTTTATTCTTTATCTCCCCTGTTCCCAGCTCCTTTGATTAATTGTTACCAGAGTTGAAGAAAAGAAGGTAGGAAGGGGAGGACTCTGACAGGTTCCATCCCCTTCTGAGTTTCAGTATCAGCCAAGCAGAAGGAGCTAAAAACTGAAAGGCAGATTCCTCATAATAGAGACAACCAAACTAGGGGAGATTGGTGCTCAGTACTTAAGAGTCCAAACAGGGCTTTCATATGCAACGCAGCCCTACACAGAGAAGTGCAAGTACTATACGTGATATATAATGCTCTCAGGCTGTACATATGGCATCTGCCTGGTCTTTGCATTGCTTGCTGCAGTGGCTGCAGCCACCATCTCCCTGATTTTGCTAGCTTGATTGCTAAAACATCAGCTCCTGTGCTAAACTGGAATGAGAATCTACTGTTTGATATGTAGCATTAAATTACTGAGATGAAGTCATTCATGGGCTGTTTCTTTCCCATTTAGTTGCTTTGAAATAAATTCCCTGTCACCAATGAAATTTCAGCTCTCAGTTCTCTGGATCCAGTGACAGTATTGAAAACAGTAGGATTTTTTAGTCTCCTTTTCTTCACACTAACTTTTTCCTCATCTTCCTTATTGCTATTTCACTTACAGATAAGCTGACTGAAGTTCAGAAAAGTCTCAACAGCACAGTACAAAACATCACGGGCACTCATTTTCCCCTTGGACTATTTCATAAATGAGATTCTTTTGATGTCTGGATAGTCACACAGATACACATATAGCATCAGCGCATTCCACAGCTGGTCCTGACCTACTCTCAAGGTTTAATTCTCATCTTATTCATTGCAGCAACTGTGATGAACTACTTGCTATTAGCATGAGGTCCTCATTTAAATTAAACTGAACACACAGATCTGGCCGGTAATTATTATTTTCCTCCTGTCTCATTAACTGTTGTTTCAGCTTTTCTACAATAAAAATCAGGAATAATGTGAAAGAGGGTGTTTCTAAGACATTTTATGATTTATCTAATCTAATCTATGATGTGATGGAATATACCCGACATTGGTGTTTTGTAAGAAGGCAGCTTTGGGTAATCGGAGAGGAATCAACATTTTGCCCACTTCAAGCCCTTTCCCCTTTCTAGTTTACTTGTGTGTAGCCAATGTGTGGTAAAGAATCCCCTCATCCTCTACCTTTTTTGACTGGATTATTGACCATGCTACATTCCAATCAGGAGCAGAAGCATGTGTTCTTTGTACAAAATCATTTGAGAAAAAACAAAGTGTCACAAAATCTGAGGGTGAAATAAAGGACTGCCTGTGGATCTTATTTCCTCCTAGGACATAGGTTATTACTTAAGTTTCAACTGTCTGGAAACATGGTACCTGTAACACCAAATAGATATCAAAATCCTTCTACACAAAGGGCCCAATACTGGGTTTTACCAGTATTACTATTAATTTCTGCACCAAAAATAAGTTTCTATTTGCAAAAAACATATGCACTAGACTATGCCCACTGACCATTTCCAGCAGCTTCTCTAAGTGTTCTGTTCCACATTTAACTGAAGGCAATGTTGCCATTAAGCTGATCAGCTCAGCTGGGACAGCCTTGAGTGGAGCCAATGGGTAACAGCTAAGTCTGCCAATGAGGCACTTTCAACAAAATAAAAACAGATACATGATTTTGCTTTGGGATGTTTTCATTTATCATTTGGACACAATACATAAGAAAAATCAAAATTTGTATTGTTATCATAGAAACATGGACTTAATACTTCTGCAGGGTCATTGAAGCACACAGGACGGCTAGACATGTTCTGCTGTAATCACAGAAAGATGACAAAGGCACTGAGATTTTGGCAATTTCGGTTTGCTTCACAGTTCTCCCACAACCTCCCAGTGCAACCTACCCAAGGCACTTACATTCACTTTGCTGCAGCTCCCCATCTGTCTAATGAGGATAATAACATTTTCCATTTGTCTTATCTGATTAGATGGTAGACTCTACTGGCCAGGTACCTCTGCTTACCTTCTATTTTATACAGAACAAGCATCCTCATGGGCTACCTGCAGGGGATGCTGTAATACAGATAATAAATTACATAATCCATAATGATTTAATGTCTAGAGCTAAGACTTTTAACCTGGACTATCCACAGAATAATGAATGACCTTCTACAGTGCAAGCATACAAATACAGATCTCTGCTAAACATGTAAAAAAGGCAGAGAACTCAGGCAATTTAGCTCCTCAAACATAGATCTTAAGCAATTAACCTAAAAGACAATGTTTACACAGACACTGAATGATGGGCTAGATCAAAGTTTGAGCATGAAAGTACTTAGGCATAAATTTCTTTAGCACAGAGAAATGGTCTGCACATGTGTGCTTGAAGTCAGTGCTATGATCAAGCCTCCACAACTGATTGTGCCGGAGTGGTACAGCAAGGTGGTGCCTCAGCTCCTGCCCCTCAGCGGGACAGCATGTGCACTGCAAGGGGTAAAGAGCACACAAGCTAAACACTTTGATAAAATTCACAGAGATTATGGATATGGCTAACAGCTCCGACGGACATTAGAACTATATCCCATTTGCAAAGGGAAAATGAACAAAGATACATTCCTAATTCTGTGCCGGATAGCCTATAGAGATTTGTAGTACAGCTAGATGACCCAGCAATGCAGGACCAAATACCAATGAAAAAAATAAATGAAAGTCCATAAACTAACTTTCTCAACTCAGACTCAGCTTATTACCTCTGTCACCAGTTGAGGACAGTGACCCAACCCATCAGAACAAAGCTGCCATTTTCTAATTACAGCTGAGCTTGTAGTAGAGGGACCTCTGTCATACAGTCTTGAGCAACAAGACTAGCAGGAATGTCAAACAAATCTTTCTGAAGCAAGAAATGACTGTTCACCTGCTTCATTCACTGATTTGCATCTACATTCAGATGTAAGATTTTATACATCAGGTTGTATACTTATCTCAAGAATGCCTGTTGCTTTGATTTCCCTAGGGAAATCTAATGGAAAAGCTTATCTTCTTTCACACTGTAGCTGGAGCAAATAAGAATCAGTGCAAATACCATGCTTTGTTCACCGACATCGTAGAATGACAGCTACAAAACTCACCCCCATCTATGTATTTTTGCAGAACTCATAGGACGACTGAGTTTCCTTTTATTTTTTTCTTTGCATTCTATTTTACATTTTCTTATTATTGTACTGCTCTGAATGCAGAGAAATTAAGCACTGTCTTGACTATACATTGGCACTGAGTAAAGAATATCTGCCAGCTCTTTAGTTCATGGACATCAGGTGAGTCCTTTCAAGTCAGTACATCTGCAAAGCTTTAGACTATCTAAACTCTTTATTCAGAGAGTTAATGTGGATCATTTCTGGCTATTGCACACAGCTACACAAAAATCTCATTTACAAATTAAACTTTATATCTGTTTTCAACTTCCTTTCTCTGTATGTCCTCTGCTACTTAAAATAATTGGTCTGTCCTCCTTTCTTTCAAAAGCCATTGGCAAATGCCAGAGGTAAGCACTTACTAACATTCACACCCAACATCACAGTAGCCTAACACCAAAGAGCTTACAGGTGTGCTGACAACCCAATACAGATGTCATACATGGAGAACACAAAGACACAAGATCAGAGTCTCATCTGCTCTGCAAGCTAGTGTATGAAATGTAAATAGACTGAAATGACTTTGATACTCTTCATTTTTCATTCACTCACGCAAACTCCTTAGGAAATCTCATCCTTTATCCCATTATCAAAGAGTAGCAGTATTCCTAAGGCAAGACCATCCACAAGCATCCTGTGTCTAGCATTTGTCTAACACCACATAAACTTCTGCTCCTCCAATGCAGGTGGGTTGAGCTAGTAGTTCTTCCTGCCCTGTTCCCTCACAGTTCATTTTAGGATCCCAGTAGTGCTCCACAGCTCCTGCAATGTCTTCCTCCAAACCACCCACACCAGTAACAGCAGCATATCCTCTCATCTAGTAACTGCCACATCTTTTCCTCTTTCTTCTGATTTTAGCAAGCGAAGGAAGAGGTACCCCCGTTGTATGAGAAAGTTACCTTTCCAGTCCCTGAAGGTCAGACTCAGACTACCAACAACCTACCATTAGGATGAGGTGCATTACAGGAGATATGAGCAAGTGGAGCTCCAACTTGTTCTTAGTTAAACCAGGCATGACCATGTGGTTTGTACGGTTAAGATGCCGTTACCGTCAAGGAGATCTTGAAGATGTGATTTCAGACTGGGCAGCAACAGGAAAACAGTACAGGCAGAGCACCTGGAGAACAATTCACATCATCTTTATGACTGTCTATGGTCATACCTAACATCCCAAGCTTTCTGTTACACTGTATTGAGCAGAAGAACGGGGAAGGTCAATGAAAACTTCCACGCTCTCAGAGATGCACAATGACATTCTGCTCATCAGAGCAATGTCTGATCTCATACATGTAAGCTATAACCTGAGTATCTGCCATCCCACCGTGATAACATCCCTACGTACCTCTCCAGCTTGGTTTATTCCACTTTCTTTTCTTTTTGTCCACCAGAAACCTGTTTCAATTGCCTGAAGACCTTGTCTGTCTCCTGTCCCTCCCAGTTCCCTAAGTTTGTTTAGTGTTTGTTTCTTTATTGGTCTAGAATCTCATGAAGTTCAACATGGCCAAGCACAAGATCCTGCACCTGGGTTGAGGGACCACTAAGCACAAAGACAGGCTGGGCAGAGACTGGATCAAGACTAGCCGTGGGGAGAAAGACTTGGGGGTGTTTGTAGATGAAATGCTCAAGGTGACTCGGCAATTCACACTTGCAGCACAGAAAGCCTATCGTATTCTGAGCTGCATAAAAAAAGTGCAACCAGCAGGTTGAGGGAGGTGATTGTCCCTCTCTACTCTGCTCTCCTAAGACCCAACCTGCAGTACTATATCCATTACTGTAGTATTACGCTGAGTTTTCAGCACAGGAAAGACATGGACCTGTCGGAGCGGGTCCACAGGAGGGCCACTAAGTTGATCACACTGCTGGAGCATCTCTCCTATGAAGACAGGCAGAGAGAATTGGGGTTGCTTCTCCTGGAGAAGAGAAACCTTTGGGGGAGACCTTACAGAAGCTTTCAGTACCCAAAGGAGGCCTGCAAGAAAGCTGGAGAGGGAATTCTCACATGGGCCTGTAGTAACAGGACAAGGGGGAATGACTTTAAGCTGAAAGAGGACAGGTTTAGGGTAGACATTAGGAAGGAATTCTTTACTGTGAGGATGGTGAGACACTGGTTTCCCAGAGAGGTTGTGGACATCCCATTCCTGGAGATGTTTAGGACCAGGCTGGGTGGGACTCTGAGTAACAAGATCTAGTGGAAGGTGTCCCTGTCCATGGCCAAAATGATTCTAGTGCTGGGGCTCAACAAATATCAGGAAGTGAGGGTGAATGATCCAAATACATTATCCAGTGAATAATGCAACAGAATATACTACCCATACAACAAAATAGTCTCTATCATCCCATCTTAAGCAGCTGTACTTAAGAGACAGACTCAAGTTTCTCTGTGTACTGTCAAAGTGTCTGTTTCCAAATGAAAGGAGGAGTTATGAAAAGTTAGCTAAAGCAAATGCTGCACAAGAAGATAAGGCAGTGACATCACACATAAGCAAGGCAACTTACTCCATGAGTTGTTGCACGTTTGTGGTATTACCTTCTGCAGACATAAATTACAGGAATTCAGTTCCAAAAACAATATTAGCTACTACCAGGACCAAAGCCAGATGTTAAGTGGTGGCCAGGGAGATGTAGAAAGGACTTAAAGGACTTGATCCTGCAGTGATTGTTAAACACTGTGTGTGTTTAACACAAGGCTGCCAATACTTGGGAGCTTTCCCTTTACAACTTGGATGATAAATCCTATTGCATCCCAGCCGCAACAAAACAATCCTCTTAAAAAGCAGTAGAGAGGGAGCATTTTCAGGGATGTTTAACAAAAACCAGAGATATTTTCAAAAGAGATTATTTTCATTTTGGCAGAACATAGTGTTGGGAACACCTGTGGAATAAGAAAAGGACAAAGAGATGTAGCAACCACACACCCTAAGAACAGCCTCGGTTTGATATTCAACAATTTCTTTCATTCAAGCATTTATTTTGCTATGTTACCTAGAAAAACAGGAGCTGGCCAAAATGACATGCACTGAAACAAAATGACTGAACTTGAAAACACTATTTCAAACACTAGTCATATAGAACCAGCAATCTGGGGAAAGGAAGACTAAGGACAAACCTACATGATAAGGCTTTGCTGCCAAAAACAGGAGCTCCTACAGCCATCCACTTCCCTTCCAAATGAACTCAGAAGAGCTCAAAAATCTCACTGGTATTTACTGACAGTAAGGAAGTACCAATGCACATTGAGGAAAGTTACTTTAGACTAAACAAAAAGTGAATTCAATCTAGACTAATTCAACTGCATTTCAACCCTCTACAGTTTGGCTTATTTGGAATTAAAGTAGCTGTAATCAGCTCTAACATAACTCAATTTTGAAGAAAATTGAGTAAAATGGAGGGTACGCTGAATAACTACAGCACAGAAAGGTAAGGACAGGCAGACAGAGTGAAATGTGGGTACCAAATCAGATCAAGCTTCCCAATTCTCCCATGCAAAGAGTGCCTAAATGAATTTTGAATCCTTTGCATTATTTAACTTGATCCATCAAGTACAGTCTTTATGTCATGCACTGAAGGGCATTAGATTCCGAGTCTTGTGCAGCATATGTCAGGAGGACATTTCCAGCTCCCTATAAGGGTGCCCAGGTAGTACATTCACCCTGGATGCAGCAATGGTAGCTGATAAAGGGAGTCTTTGCCCTTGCCAAAAGAAGAGTTGAGGGCTAAAGAACCATATGAGATAAAAAGCTGAAAATCTTCCAGTACCGAGGACTGATTGCCAGATTCTGACCTGATCTTGACCCACAAGAAGGCACTGCTCACTGCTGGTCACACCTGAGCCAGGCCTTCCAGAAAGCACAAGGCAGGTGATTAATTTTACACATATAAGCTATACTTTTAGACTCAGCACCCTGCTAGCTCCTGCTGCATTGGCACTGATGGTGTATTCCTTACAGGTGGCTGGCCAGACACTTCCTCCACAAAGTGGGTGTTCATAAGGCTGTTGAAAATTTCAAGGACTTTCAGCCTCAGATTCTGACTTCAGCCTTCCCAGTTTCAATTTCTACTCACATAACTGCCTTGATTTCAATTTATTCATTTTAGTTTCAAACCCAATACCTGCAACATTAATAGCCTAGATTGACCAGTCCTGACTGGTTAAAACTCAGCAGAAACAAATGACTAAAGCAGGGGTCTGGAGAGAGTCCTCTGTTGAAGACTTGGGGTCTGTGTGTCTCCACTCTTTCTGTAGTGCCCAGGGGAACAAAATGAATATGTGAAGCATAATAAGGAAAAGCCTTTTACAAAGGCATCACCAGATCACCGAATTGAACTCTAGCATCACTTAACTCGGAGGTTTGCCAAACACCATGGTCAAGTCCTAGACTGGAGCAGCGAGATCATCTCACTTTGGGGTCCTCAGCTGAACAGGACGCAAAATATACACTAACACCAACTACAGCAGGTATTCACTACTCCTAAAATTCAGCTTTGAGTGGTATCAAATTGCATTTTGATAAAATACCCCAGGGATGTGGCTCAAACCTCTGTGAAATCATGGACAGCTGGCACCTTATTAATCTTTGATTTCAAAGCAGTCTTCTTGTGGTGATACCCTTGCTCCCTGACATCTCAGCCTTTTGAGAGTTAATGACTGGCAAAACCAGTATCGTCAAATCTGAAGGTCTCCTTTTTTCAATTTAAACCAAAATCAACCTCTTCACAGTGTTTCCTGCCTACACTGATCTTTCTGCCCAGGACTTCAGATCAACAGTCCCACCAGGGCAAATATTTGGAGTAGATCTCTATCAAAGCTGAGTGACAAGTAATTCAGGGATACACTGAAAAAGATATCCTCACAAAATTCTTCCTCTTCTCTGAGTTCAAGAAATCCTACACCACCACTGACAATGCCCTTCTCGCAGGTCTCATCTTCCATGCTAAGATGAAAAGTGTGGTCAGGAATGAGCTAGCAGCTCCTTAAAGTTATCAAAGCCTGATTCAAACATAACTCACATCTCATCTGCGTCAAGTGAGCAACTTGTGTTGAAATCCTGGTCACTGCAACATGCATTGGAATAGCACCAGTACTGTAAGACAGCAAACACCACAGCAACACAGTGGTTTAATACTCACACTCAGCAGGAGGCACTTGTTTTCTTTAATGGCGCCCATGCAGCCCACGAAGCCGATGATCATGACAAATGTCCCTGTGACAATCAGTAGGTTGGCAGCTGATAGCGATGGGAAAGAAGAGGACAGGGTGGCAAAATTCCCTTGGGTAACAGCCAGCCAGATGCCCACACCAAGGATTCCACAGCCACCCAACTGGGAAAATAAAGAGAAACAGAGAAACTCAGTTATTGCATCCAATATATTAATATCCACCCCAATATTAATCCATGTCAATATGGCAGTGGTAGAATGGCTCTGCTGGGCTAAACCAGCAGTCATACCTAATAAGAAATGACCTCTCCCCTTACGGCACTTTCAGTAGGGAAAACAAAGGAGAAAGAAAAAAAGTTACAGGAGAACTCATCAGTAAGATACCAGGTCTCTTCCCCACTAGTGAAAACTCAGACACTGAGTAAAGGAGAATTTCCTTAGGGTTCAGTTCTCTAAGGGATTGAAAAAGATCCATGTCCAATTTAGGTACATTTAGAGAGCTGCCCAGAATGGCTGAAGCACTTTTGATCTCCCATTCTTCCCATCCCAACACACTGCCTTGTGCCATAAACACATCTTGCAACAGTATTCTCCTGGCAGGACACTTTATTACTTCTTAGTTCCTGTCTAAGGTCTAGCCCTTCCTGGAAGCAAAAGAGCCTTTACAGCGTAACGGCAACAGAGAAAGGGGAGGAAGAATCCTCCCATAACATTAAAACTCCCCAAACAGATGTTTACTCCTAATGTGACACTTGATTGGTAATTCAAACCTCAGAACAGGACTTGGCTGGTTCAGGAAAAGTTTTAGGAGGAGGAGCAGTAGTACAGGCTGGGCTTCCTAGGCACAGGAACAAGGACAAGGGAGGATGCCAGTGCAGGCAGCAGCCACCACAAAAACATAACATTTACAATTATCATATATACAAGCAACTTTCAAAACATTCAAACATTCAGAAGCACACTGCTTATAACTGCAAGAAAACCGGCAGAACTGCAACAATCTGAGTAAAGCTGAGCAATTAAATAGAATTAAACCGAAGGGGGTTTTGCATTATTATATAGTCACAAAGCATCTCATCCCTTAGGTTTCTTTCTGCTCTCCCTTTAAAATAACCAATTTTTATTGAGGTTTATAATTGCACTTTATTACCCAAATCAATTAAAAGCTATGAAAGAAATTGTGTTCCTAAGAGTATTAAGCCAGACACAGGAGTATATCCACTAAATACCTGCATAAAGTGGATGAACATAAAGCAGCTCATGAACCAGGGAAGGAAAAAGATAGAGCTAATCCTGGGGCAGAGCTAAACCTCAGAAATGAAACACAGAAGAGAAGCACAAAAGCCAAAGCAAATTCTTACACTAATTACTACAGTTGTCTCTGACCGCCACTGAATTATCCCCCAATACAGGACTATAAAAGCAACTGTATTTTAAGGCAGGACTCCTCACCCGAGCTGCAAACCAGCCTATTTTGTCCAGAACTAAGGAACCAAACTATACCTCACTGCAATGTACCTCAGCTGCATCAACCTGCGTGTCTCCACAGAGAAGGAAAACTCCAGGACACAGGGACCCAAATCACCTCATTCAGTGGCCTTTTCCTATTACCAGCATCCCATATCACCACATTCACCCTTTCACAAGTACCCTCTACAAGAATCATGGAGAGATAATCCATGCCCTAATTATACACACTGGAAATACCTTCCCTCTGTGTCCACTTGCAGACCATGATCTTTAACATGATCCAAAATGATTCAAGAATTACCAAGGGAGAGGAGGGGAAGAAAGTAACCCACAGAAAATAATTCAGGATAACTGAGGGGATAAAAACAAAAGTTATTATCATGGCCCAAGCCATTTAAAAAAAAAAAAAGAATCAAATTAGGAATAAATTCCCTAAAATGGGAATAAAACTTTGAATGGTTATTGGACTACAGAACAGCATCAAAGAAGAGGTGGCAGACACCCAAGCTAAAACCAAACTGCTCTGAGTGCTGAAATACAGCCAGGAATAGCATTAAACTGGCCAAGGGATGGGGTGGAAAGCCCAACTGTACTTCGGCCTCTTCAGCCTAGCCTGCCTCAACATCAGCTCAGAGCTGCAGGCACAGTGAGGCCGCACAGACCAATTAAGCCTAACGAAGGTGAATGCCTAGCAGTGGCAGAGGCATGACCTTGCAATATGTTTAGCTGTTATCTTTAGTTCTTTGTTCTGAAGCAATTTAACAACACTGATAAGAGGCAGCTTATTTCATCACCTTTCATGTTCCCCGTGTTGCTACACTGCTCTGAGTGATACCAACACCTACAACTGTCACTTGTCTTACAGGAGGTCGGTCTCACCAAGGATGCTGGAAAGGCAAGACCTGCTTGCCTGCTCCTCCAGCACCCACTAAATTCTTTATGACATTCAGTCCATAGTGCTTGAGACATCATTGCCTGCACGTTTGAATCCAGTCTCTTCTGACTCCAAAGTCTTTCCTGTTTGCAGAAACTGGAAGTTCACCAGTGGCACAAAACATCACAAAAGCAGCACACAATTCATGCAAAATGCCACAACTGTGGCTGTGCCCATTTAGATTAGGGATGAATGTTTCAGATCAGTTGGTCAGCAGGAGTATATCACCACACTGCCCCTGATTCAGAGATACTCTCCAACTGCCTGTTTTTGAAGAGATGATGTACAGCTCTTCCTTAGGTTGATTAACCAAACCCTGAAATGCACAAAGGGATCCTTTGAACACTGAACCATCTGGCTTAAACTGGATTTCCCAACATCAGCATACACTACTGAGGACTGCTTTACCCCAGGTCAGCCCTGTTACTTTTCCAACATCAGAACATCCCTTCACAGTCCTCAAATAAATTTGCTAAGTTGTTACACCAAGCCCTGGGAAACAGAGGCTGCCCTTAACTCGAGCCTAAACTGCTTTTAAAGCCCCCTTTCCACCATGGAGTGAAGCACATCTGCAAGCCTCCATTTCACGGCCGTTTTAGCACCCAAGCACCTGGTTAAGGAAATGCTTCAGGGAGCCAAGACCCACCAAGACAGTCATGGGAGCCTTTCCAACAATAGCCAAGCATTTTGAAAACGCTTGCTCCGTGACTGCCCTACTCCCCCTTCTGAACAGCAGCATAATTCCCAGTCTAAGACCCAAGGATTAGAGGGATGACATTTATTTATTCTGGATCAGAGGCAAGACAAAACTTGGAGTTGGTTCTATGCTGCTTTGTCTGTTTTTACTTCTTCCTCTTGGTATCAAAGGCACTGTTAAGTTATGGGTAATTTTACATAGCTATTTATTATATTCTCTCCACTTTTTCTCTCCTTACCCCATTCCTAACCCCCAGTCCTTTTTTTTGTATCCAACAGTCAGAAGCACAGTGAGGAGATAGGTTTTGACAGTTTACAGGGCTTGGCAAGATGTGAAATTAAACAAAACCAAAACCATTAACAGGGCTATTCTTGATGACTTGGGGGCTTCCAGGTAAACAGTGATGCTGTCAGGGTTAAAAGTGAAAACATTAAAACAAAAAGATTAGTGAGAAGTCTCCAGTTTAAACCTGATCTATTGGCAGCCAAATTAACTCCACTTAGTGAGTGCAGAGTTGACTTTAAAAAAAAAAATACCCTTGAACGATGTCAGGCTGACAACAGCATTTTTTTAAATTCCCTTGTGAAATGTTTAACACATTATTTTCCTAATTGCTCATGATAATGACTCTCAGCTCATGGCAAAACCTGAAACAAAATGCAGCTTCCTCTTACACTTCCCCCCCCCTCCCCCCCAATAAATGCTGGATGTTTTTTGGCAAAACCTTTTATTCTAAAGTCAAAACAGTGCGACACCAGAAAGAATACTGTCATAGCCCTGAGACTCTGGAAATTTGAGTCAAGTGTCTGTTCCAGGACAGATGTCAGCGTAAATCTCAAATAGGCAACTTGGTATGTCTGTGCCTGATCTGCAAAACTGTGAATAAAACTCCAGGAGTGGTGGGTTCTTTGCAAGCCCTGGACTTTGCAATTGGCTGTGGAAGGAGCCGATTATTCTGCTCAAGACAAATTGCCCATGGGCATTTATACATCACAGTCAAGCAGTCAAGCAGGTGGCTTCAGTGAAAAGCATGGATTGAATCTGCCTCTTCTTCCCAAGAGATATACAGACACATGCACTTGCTCTCTTGGCAAAAAAAGCTGCCTACGGAATTAGATCCTTCAAATTGTTCTAATGGGCTAGAAAATAAATTATTCAGGCTTCAGTGCATACATTTAGAATTGATCTTACAGTATGATAGTCAAAGTAATCCCAAACAGCCCTGGATATGCATGTTGGTGGAGAAAATGATTCTGAAGTTACAGCTGCACACTTAAAATACTGCAGGAGAAACTGCCTCATTGTTCATGATAATGGTTCTGGTGCCTTTAAGTGGGTTTTTTATTGGTTTTATTACATGGAAAATGCATCTAATTGAGGGTTTTCATATTGTATCTGATTGGGATCTACTCATCATACTTCCTCTTTTAGCTGAAAAAAATTCCTTGTGTATTAAGAAATACGTTGATCCAAGTGGATTCTGAAAAACTAGTTGGTTTGCAGTTAAACTAACTCCCTTGGAGGAATTTTCTCCCCTAGTCTCTACATATTTAAACTAAAAGGGCTTTCTCAACCCCATTTGCATGAATATGCTTCCCCCTCTAAATATGGAGTTATACAGTGAAAAAAATCAACACCTAAGTATCAATAGTAGTTAAGTGAATGCTATCCAGCAAATGTTCTTGCAACAGGCATACTTAAATTACTCTCTTTCAGCTAGACACACAGAGAGGTGGAAATGGCATACATATATACATTGCCAGGCTCAAATGAATCAAGAGCCTTACATGGAAAAAGGAGAAGCATGTGGGCAAATGCAGAGGCCGCGGTGCTCTACACAAAACACGTGCAAATGACCTGTTCATGCTGCGTTTAGGAGGTAGGAGGGGCCACTTCTGGAAAACACCTTCAAGGAGGTAGTAGTTCATGGCCATCACACTACTGAAGACCTCGCAGACATCCATCTGCACCACACCACCACGACCCACTGCCTGGATGCTGGATAAATGAATTTGCAAGTGGTGTCCCACCACATGGACCAACACTTTGGATGAGCTCACGCGACACAGTAGTAGTATCAGCTCAGAGTAGCACAAGCTGCATTTCTTTTGCTAGTCAGCAGTCTGAAATTTAACAAGTATGGGATGATAGACAGAAATTTAAAAAAGGACGGTACAAAATTCGATCCCTTTGTGCCTCTGATTTTAGACAGTTTTATGGAGGAGTAAACAGGGAACAAAGCACATTTCTCCCCTTAAGAGTATCAAGGCTAAAACTAAAGGATATGTGCAAACCTCATCCAAAATGGCCATGATCTAAGCTGTGTCCTTTTAGGAAGAATTTAAAAAGAACTAGGAAAGAAATACTTGAGAAAAAGATTGGTTACTAGGGACCACAGTCCTGGGAGTGAAGAGACTGGAACCGTAGCAGTCCATAAACACCAGCATGAGATGGGAAAGGTGATTAGAGGATCCTTATACATTTTTCTTAAGATTAAAAAGATAGAGGTTATCTGGTCTGTAGGTTGAAAACAGTCAAGTACTTTTTCACAAAACATTTAAATAAATTCTGGGATTCACTGCCACAGAGTTTTATGGATGTCAAAGTATATGCAGGTTCAAAAAGGGATTACACAAATCAAATGAGGACACGGTATCCTAGCATTTCTTAGTAGTGATATTATACTTCCAGCCTTGGCAGAGGAAGACCTTAAACCATTAAGTGGAGCAGCTGGTAAAAATATCCTGTTTTGTCCCTCCTTTTTTCTTATATTCTCTCTAAGCATCCCCGAGTAACTGTGACCAAAAATAGGGTACTCAGCTAGATGAAACCTTTTCAACATTATAGGAATTTGTATGTTCTCCTCACTTCACACTTTTGCCCTCCCTAGTTTGAATGTTCACCTAAAGTTTAATTTTTTTTTTAAACTTGCTTGCTTGGCTTGGCATCAGCCTATTTTCAGAGACAGGGCTTTAGATATAGATAACAATCAGAGAGTTAAATCCCTGGTTTCTCCTTACCTACATATCATATTGGTTTTGTATCAATGAATACACAGCGTATTTCAACCCCAAAATTAAAAATGTGTTCAGTAATCAAATTTAGAGACACATTCAAAATCTCTATCTCTCTCAAATCCACTGGACCTATAAATGCTGTATTTCTTTTCCCGTCAGCATGCAGATCTCATTCAGCCCCTTCTCTCTCAGAAAATGAGGAGTAAGACCTGCTAGTCTCTACACATCCAGTCCACTAAATCTTTTGCAGTACAGTGGCAGGGAAATCTCAGAATTTATTCCCATGCATAACAGACTCTTGTGTTAGTGCAATCAACAGGTAAACTAGAAACAGCACAGTGCTTATGCCCACTTTTTCAGTATGGCTTATGAGACTTTGGGCAGCTGTCAGCAAATTCTCATCACTTCAGAGTACTTTCAGCTGTGTCATAACTTGCATCAAAAAAATCAATGAGAACAGGGCTTACAGATCCTCTAGGTCATTGCAAAAAGTCTCCCTGATTTCCCACCTTAGGGAGCAAGCAGCCTTTTAAAACTTGGCTGAATGCAAGTATGTTCTTTTCACTCCATGCTCCACCCACCCACCCACCTTTAGCACCTTGATTGTCAGGCTGGCTGAGTCAGCACAGCCCTCTGAAGAAGTTTTTTCGGAGAAGCACAAAAAGGGTAGAAAAGACTCCAGTGTGTCAAGTCTTGCGATAGACCTCAAAAGTCTGTTGAGATGTCAGAGCACTTCATGAGGTTTGCACAGAAGAGAGCAGGGGAGGGGATGAAAAGAAAAAGAAAAGGAGGAAAAAAACACCCTAAAACACTAAGTCTGTGGTCTGTAAAGTCCCTCTGTAAAAGGGAACCACTCAGGAAATCCTTTCCTCATCTAATTCAGATGGGCTCTCAGTTGTGCTGCTTCTCAGATACGACTGTTCCCAACTCCTAATGAGTGCTAGCTCCATCCAGTAGACAGACATTATTCCAAATAATTACATATCACAAAGAGGTGCTGCTCTACTCCCAGACTCAACACTTTCTTTGAAAATATCTACTCATAGCAGTAGGTTCTCTCAAGCCAAAATTTTATTTTGTTCTGGTGTCATTTAATTTCACTTTTGAACTTTTTCACTAATATCTCTATGACTTACAGGAAGATGTTTTAAAAGAGCACAGCTGTGTAAGGCACAAAGCATTTCAAATGCCAATCTCTTCAGCTCTGCATATGAGCAGTAAAAATTTAAAAGTTCTGTGAAACTAGTTGTTTGGCCCTGTCATTCATATTCTTTTAATTTTGCTTAAAAATTAGTTTTTAATGCAAAAACCTCATCTTGCAATAGGGACCATTATGAACACGAGCAGTAGACAAACATCTCCAAGAGCTGGAGGCCTACACTCCAGCTGGTTTCAACCAGCACGACTGACTGGTCACCACACTGACCAACAACAGCCAAGAATGTCATACTGGACATCATCTCCTGAATTAACATCCTGTCTGCCCCTCCTTTCCAAACCCATGTCTTGCCAGTAGTGCAGCACAGTGTCCAGCATTCAGCATAATTTCAAAGTAGATGTGATGTACCATCTTCCAGGAGCCTGAACTTGATATCCTGCATGACAGGCAGACAGCTGTTACATGAACACAGGTAGCTGAGTGCTACAATCAGAACCTGCGTTCTGCCTGCCAGCATGACATAACCTCATGGCCCTCCAAGTCCACTGCAGCCTTGTCACAGGTTATTAGAAACACGTCAGTAGTTCATGTTGTTGCTTTTCTTCCTTTTAGACCCTTCTCTCCTACAAACAGGCTTTGTTTTAGGATATTCCACCCAGTGCATAAGCCTGACAATTACCAACTGATTTTATCAAGCCCAGAAAGAGCTCTGAAGCCCAGTCTGTAGACTATATGGGCAAAAAAACATCACAAGACGGACATTTATTTTCATGCTGCCAATAACGTAAACATGAAATGCTGCTTTTTCAGTTATCCTGGTGAGGATTGAGCCTCAGGAACTTAAGCTTTAAGAAATTCATTATTCTTTCCCAGTTGAGATCCACCACTAAATTACAATCTCATACAACTAAGGTAAATTTGGGGACAATTGAAGACGTCAAAAGACAGAATATCATGCTGACACCCCGCTAATGGAAAAGTGAATAAAGAGTCATTCAGTTAATCCCTGCTGTTTTATGAGTAGCATTCTCCTACACACTTGCTCCTCCAAATCATAGTTATCTATCAACTACAGTTACAGAAGAACAGAACCACAACATTTATGAGTTAATACACTCAATCTAAAAAGCAATGGCTTCCTTTCACAGGCTCAAAATTCACTGAAACACTTAAATGTGCACTCAATCGCGCCCTTATTCAGCAAAGCAATAAAAGCATGTGCTTAATTGCCACTGGTTTTAATTAGCCACGTCTGTAGTACACTTAAATGCCCCATGCTGCAAAGTTCTATCACTGAGGATGCAAAAACTAACAGAAATAGAAGGTGAGAATGACCTATTAAGACAGCATTGCTGACAAAAGATTAAACACGATCAAAGAATATTAAAAAATTGTAATTATCATTGTCACAAGCATCTAATTTGGCAACTTGACTAAACTCTAATTTAAATTAAGGATTATGAGTAAAGTAGTGAGTTAATGACAACACGATGAAACAGAGTAAATGCGTGAGTTAAAAAAGGAAAAAGGATGAATTCACAACTACTCTTCAGATTCTAGTTTTAGCTGCTGCCAAACTGAAAGTGTTAAAGCTTTTTCACCTGCTTCTCAAAAATAATTTCTAAATCCACCTGGGATTACTGCAATGAAATGGATACAGTTGTAATGAGGAACATATGCATGAGGTCTGGAATCAGAAACCATCAAATGAAGTTAAACCTTGTAACAGTGAAACAGAGATGGAAGAAAACTGGTGTGATCAGGAGTCCCTGTTCTGTCTCATCCCTATAGCAATAAATACTTTTTTTTAAATTACTTTGTAGCATAAACTCGGAAAATACCAAATCTGGAGCTCTAGATGTAATTTTAGTCACCCACAGCCATATACATAGCACTAAATACTGAAAGCAATAAAAGCAAACAAAATTGTAAAATTTGGTCTTTTATACAACACAAAACCTGTGATTTCTGTAAAGCAGATTGCTGATGCAGAATTTACCTGAACCATTTGCTGAGATGCTGGGAGAAACTGAGGATAATGAGCCTCAAATAATGACTCCAGAGGCCACAGCTTAGTTTGTTGATTCACCACAGATTTCTTGCATTAGATAAAGTCCAGATTATTTGGTATCTTTAGTGCTTTTCTCTCCCCTAGAGGTACTGGATCAGTTTACAGCTAACAGCAGTGAAATATTAAGATGATACTAGTCATATAAAACTCAAACAAACAGGTTTCTTATGGAACACAAGGATGGTCATTCTATTTCGTATTACTCAAAAAGTTTTAAAAACATGTTGCAACAGGCACGAACTGCAGAAAAATAAAAATCAACTTTATATTGCGTGTTTAATCCATACAGAGGTAGGTAGCACAAGCCTGGTTGCTATAGAAACATCCATAGTGAACTATGGATACTATAGTTGAAATGCAAAATTCATCATGTATCTAGAAAAGAAAATTGCTGATACTGTCAAAAAAAACCCCCGACAGCTAAAGCTGATACCCTCTCCTGCAAAAGCTTTCAGAAAGTATAAGTCTTGACTGTATAAACCAATCTTTATTCTGAATATTTAATCGAATAATTTCTCGCTGTGCACAGTGGCAGAAGCTGAATTTAGTTTTGGAACTTGAGTCAGATCACAAAAACAGTCTCTGGTTTCAGTTCTGGAATTGAGGGCAGGTGGCCTTTACTAACATGTTTGGCTTGTTACATCTTGAGGCTGATTTTAAGAGCATCCTTTCTCAGGTCCCTAGCTGTGCTGATGTGTTCTATCTATTGTGATAATGCTTAATTTTCCTGATGAAAACCTCTTGCAAGAGGAATTGTTGTTCTTCGCAAATGCACAGTCTACATGACAGAACATCTTCTCCAATTCCTCCAGTAGCAAAGCAGCTGTGCCACATTCTCTGCTTTCTTAAGTTTACTCAGTAGCCAGTGACAGTGTTAACATGAACATATATAGGGCCACCATCTAACACTGCTCTCCAACCTCCCAGCCGACAGCAGATAGCTGGAGGTCAGACTCAGTGGGAACACCAACAAGACAGCACTCCCTTCCCCAGTCCCACCACAGATACTGTGCCTGCTGAACACCTGAGGACAGACACATGTTCTGTATCACAGGAAGTCCCTTCCCACTGCTCTCCAAGTCCCTCTCAAAAAAAACCGACCACAGGACTCTTGGGTTGATTCCTGGCACACCCTACTTTCTTCTCGAAGAGCTCAAGCCCTGCTCAGCAACTGAGCCCATCACAAGTAGGGACAGAAAGGTTTTGGAAAGCAGTAGGACTTTTACACAGCATCTCATTTCCTCAGGTTAAGCTTTTCACAGGGATGGGGAGAGTGACTGAACTTGTATACCACAACTGGCTTTTAATGAGAAGTCTTTTTTAAACAGTCCCATCAATAAGTGCCTCATGTGGTCATAGGAAGGGTTTCTGCCACATTCCATATTGATTCCCTGATCAATAACAGACTTGTGAGCAATAATCACACCCTAAAGCCTCACATCACAAAGCTCATCTTCTTTCACTAAACACCATCAGAAAGCTGAGCAAAACACAATCTGAATCTTTTATGGGTTGTTTTTAATGGATTGTTAATAATATTTGTACAAGCAAACTAAGTATTTACTTCCATGGCAATTGCCTAGTAATTCCGTGTAAGCAGTCCCTCGTAACAAAAGCAGTGTTACCTCTGGAATAGCATCTCACTTCAATAGTTCAAATGCCTTGTCAAGAAAACTATTCTAATTGGATAGGAGTACAAGAGAAAGCAAAGATTATTCCCTTGTTTTCTGTTAGCAATTTTTAATGATTGTTTATTTATATTAGGCTTTGCTATGGAATAGCACATCTGAGGCTATTTATACACAATTGTTCATATCCCAAGCCACTTCCAAGCATGGGCAGTATGCCATCAGTAATGATGCCACCTCAAATAATCTCTTTTTCTGTGTTAGTTATCCCCAAAGGAAACATTACAGTCCTTTCCTATCACCAGCCAAATATCTGCTATGGAAGCATTTTAGATGCTCTGGAATAAACACATTTAGTTAAACAGATCTGTGATCAGCAGCTTCACTGCACCACACAGACAGGAGAGCCCAGAGAAACCCCTGCTTTCACATTTTATTTTGCTTTTACTGATTCGCGGATCTGCAGAAATGAGCTCAAGGGCTATGACATAAAAATGAGGGTAAACATTCCCTCTGGGACCATTCAAACAATGAATTTACACTAAGGGCTCCCTCCAAGCAGTCTTCTGGTCATAGAAGTACTGTTGACTCTTCTGAACCACAGAAGATTTCTAGACTAAGCTTCATCTTCTTTTGTCAAATGGTGCAACACAGAAAGACTCCAAATATTTCTTCTGACTTCAGGTCTATACCACCAGCATTTAGACATCTAGGGTGGGATTCAGGTCACCCAACTTTTGATGTCAATGCTACTAGTGGTGTCTAGAAATCAATGTGGCTAATTATAGCCTAAGCATGACTTTGGTCAGCTGAGGTGCTCCCTGAACACCATTAATGACATTGACCAGAACGGCCCTGACCCCAACAGTAGCCCAGATGGCTTGAGTTAGGGCAACTTGTATCTCAGCCCAAATCCATATTCCCAGACTCTCCTTCATTTGTCATTGGAAGGAAACAGGAATCCTCAAAGTTCACTCCTACTCTAGAACATGCATCCAGGACAAATGACCCTTTGGGAAACCTATTCTATGCACTGATTGAAGGCTAACCAGAGCAAACAGCATAGACAGCATAAAATCCCTCCTTCACCCTGTTACCTGGAAGACAGAAAAGATGATTCTCTCTTCAAAGGTCAGGTTGCGAAGCCTCACAATCCTCCCTGAGGTAATTTGAAAATTAAATTATCTATCCTTATTAATTAAAATTACATTTCGCTTTTTTTATTCCTTGTGATAAAAGCATGCTACGCATAGATATTAAACCTCCACGTGTGTGCAAATACACACAGAGAGCAAGAAGAATCAAATTATCTCAGTTTTGCAAGACCCTTCCAGTCAACAGTCATGGAAAGCATTCAGATACACTTACATTCTTGCCCTGCCCATTACATGTATGGCTTAGCAGCTCTTAATAAAGGGGCATCACTGACATAAATTTATAGCTTTATTACTTTGCCCCTCAGGTTATAAATTCACAGAACAGTTGTAGTTTACTGCATTTTTATGTTTGTCAGTTTTATTTACACACTATTTCTTGCCATTAGATGGGAAAAAGATTTTGGGTTTCTGCAGATCCTCAATCATTCTGGGCCTGAAAAGAGACGGAAACAAAGACTTCTGGCTCATCTAAAAATAAACGGTCATCTCAAACACTTTCTCAGCACATCCTTCCATCATAAACTACTGCTACATAAATATGACTTCATAAATTATATATCTTAAGTCTGTGCTGCTGTTCACAGCAGTTTACCAATAAATGTTCTGCAATCCCTGCTTAAAAAAAACCTAGACAGAAAATCATTGCCAATGATGATAAATGATTACAGCTTAATAACAGTCAGGCTGACAAAGCCAAAATGTCCACAGGGTGCATTGCAATTCAAATGCCATAGGTGAAAAAATAAAAAGCTTCCAAATATAAGTGTTCCTGCCTTCAGCAAGAGAGGGAATCTAGAGAAAGGCCTTGTGACACCTGGTCGCGTACTAATTCTAGGATGCCCCCTAAAACAAAACACTGGCATTTCATGTAAATTTAGTAGGCAAGGGAATAAATGAGCTTCAAAGCAGAGATGGCTGCAATGTGTCTGTGCTTGGTGAGACTGATGGGAGTATAAAATCAGAGACAGACAGGGGAACAGGACGGAAAAGAAACTCAAATATTGAGAAGCATAACTTTACCCAAACAAGAACAAGAAGATATTTTGGATAGTGAACCATATTCTTGGGTTAACTACAGAATTAGCTTCTCTGGATAGGAAAGTGGAAAGCAGCAATGGGACTATCAGTATGAAATCTCTCAAGTTCAGGATAGAACTCGTATTTGTGAATCAAGTGAAAAGTCTTATTTACTAACTCATCATGAGGCCACATCTGTAGTGCACAGAACCTGCTCACAATTAATGACCCACAGCCACATTAAGAAAAATGACTGATTTCAAATTCTAAACAAGCAGTTCTGTATAAAGAAAATGTCTCAAGATTATTTCAGCCATCTTCGTTCCCATTCCAGTAACCATTTAACAGGCAAAACACAATCAAAGGGATAGTCAGCTGATGAAGAGAATCCCCAAGAGGAATTCAGTTCAGTATTATTCCTGGCCTTTCTCGCTCTGCCAAGGGTGAGTGAGCATTACCTAGCAAGTAAGAGCAGGACAAGTTTGCCAGGACAAAAACAACATGAAAAAAGCATGCCATTTTCAGTCCACCTCCTCTCTTTCCCACATCTCTCTAAGGGTGTGATTGGCCATTAAGAAAATGCGCTCTCACAAGAGGCAGGTATCAAAAGTGCACGGCTGAAAAGGGAGGAAAGGAAAGCAGGATGAATGAGTGTCCTCTAATGAAAGAGGAAAGATAAAGACGAAAAACACAAGGGAAAATCTTTCAAGTAAACAGTCTATACTACTTAAATAGTTCCTTCTAGACTCAGTGATCTGGATGAATGTTCCCTCTCCCTCCCTGACCTTCAATCCTGAGATATGCTATCTCAGCAATTCTTGTTATTCTACAGGAAATCTGCATACATCCCTAATTTGAAGACTTTTTGTGTTTACTGAAGCAAATCTCCTTTCTGCTCAGTGACTGTGGCCTCTGATTTGCTTGGGGAGGGGGAAAGAAAGGACTGATGGGGGAAGGGAATACCAAGATTGCAGCCATTTAAGCCAAGGGTTGACATGACACAGCCAGAGGGTGCCAATCCCAGAGGGAACACTAGGGGTTGGAAACACTTTCCTAGAGGAAAGCTCTGGAGGAAAAGGCAGCATCCTCAGAACTAGTGTCTGCTTTCCCTTCACTGCAGCAGCACAGGGAGAGCTGATGAAAACATGCCATTGTACTCCTTTATTTTAAGGGGAAAAGTTACTATTGGCAAGCTGCTGTCTGGGTAATTGCTTTCTTTTTGGTCTGATGAATCTGAGATTTGTTGTCAGCCTTCCAGGGGCAGTGAAAAGCTCATCCATTTTCTCCATTTTGTCTGGATAAAATGGCCATGGGGTTTGCTCAGTTGGGCAGCATTAGTGTGAATGATTACAAGGAAGTGCTAAAGCACCACCAAGACATGCATGGCACTACTACAGCTGTTTATTAGTCCTCTCAAATAAAAACTAGTTCTTATAAAGAGTAATTATCCTCAGTTGTAATCTTTAATAACTATGGCTGGTGCAAGCAGCTAGTTTCTGAAATACTTAAACAAATATTCCTGTCAGGACCTCCAAGGAATTGTGATCCAAGTATGACACCATTCCAACTGAGTTCAATGCTGCATCAAAGTCAGCTCTCTTCAGGCTTCCGGTGTCAAATATCATCCAGCTCTGCCAAGCCCAAGGAAAGCACAGTCCATCTTACCCAAACAGCTTTGTAAGTACAATTATGCACGTTCTATATGCTAACACAAGCTCACACTTCAGAAGAGACAAAGTAGAAGAGATTTTTAGAGAGAAGTGGAAATAGCTTGTACTGCAGTGAAACCCTCTTCTTCCAAAGTGCATTCCTAGCCATTGCTGCCATTGAAAGAAGTACTTACGTGGGAGAGGTGTGAGTCTGGCACACTTGCTTTGATTCCGTACAGAAGCCTAGCAGAGGCTTCCCAGAAATATAACATTTTTCAGACTGAAGTGAAAACCCTGTCTCAGGCAGGAATCCTATTGCTTTGTTTTACTCTAAAACAGATTCAAAGTCAAGCTCTTTCTCTTTAAACGTAAACAAGCCAGGGCCAAGCATGCAGTGAGCCTGAAACAGCTACAAGCAGCTAGAACACCCCCAAAACTCCAGTGATGGTGGTGGCAAAACAGCACATGGCACTTAGTATATTGACACACTTGGAGGCTTTTCCCCAAAAGGACTTTTGATAATCAAAACTTTTGGCTTCCCACACTATTAAATTCACAAAACAAGCATATCCTTACCTTAAAGTCAGTTAGAAATAGGAAAATAACTCTGATAAAGGGGACAAGAGGCTCACAGTGAAACTTTCATGTCTCCTACCCAAGGGCAGCTCCTGGAAAGCTAGGTTTATTACAGACACAATCTACTTACAATAAAACTTTGCTACAGGGCAAGAAAGCCAACGGCAGAGAAATAATTTCTCTCTGCAAAGCATCTGCTTGCTGACTTTATTGCTGTTGCCATCTTGAACTGCAGAATTAAATAGTGGCAGTATTTGTATGAAAAGGAGAAATGCTCAACATTGCCAGTGAAGAACGGTTCTCCTCACTTTACATCACCCTCCAATTGCTCTTCTTTGTAAAATGGACTCTCAAAAGTTCTAGCAGGAGGAGAGTCCAACATTTCTTCAGGTGCCTCTCACCGTATCAACATGTTCATCAGCTTTTCACAGAAGCTGAGGCAGAAGCACTTGGATGTGGGATTAAAGAGGTGCCAAACCCTTTTGCCAATCCAAGGCATCACCCTTCGCAAGGCAATGGCCATAGGGAAGTGGGAGGCTGTTCCAGCCCTGCAGGTGGAGTGCTGACCAAAGAGCGTTTGTTGCCTGTCTCCAGGCCTTAAGGTTACTATCCCTGAGCTGCTCTGGGACATTACAAGGACTGTTTCACTGCATGCTGTGCAATATTCAGTCCCAATCACTAAACAGTACCTCCATAAATGCTCACTACAGTCTGTTCCTGATGGCACTGGCTTATAGGAAGGCTCACACTTGGGGACCACAATGGCTTACCACCACCTGTCCCACAGCAAACAGATTGATGCTAGGGCAGCCAAAGTTCTCCTAGCATAAACTGGGAGAAAAATATCAGCCAAGCAGAAGATAGAGTCTACAGCAATTCCAGCCTCAACTGACCCATCTGAGACACTTCAGCATGTTCAACTCAGAGAACATAATTTCTATGTAACGCCAGATGGGCACAGAGAGAGGGAAGAACCACTTACACATAATGCTCTGCACCAAGACATGCCCTTCACCTTTCTGATGTCAGAGCAATTTTTACAAACATGCTATTCACAGCTAAATTCCATGCAAGTGCTGCTCATGCCTTCCGACCCCATGGTGCCTTCTGTGGATCAGCTGCAGATGAGGAGTTTGTGAAAGCCTTTTTGCATTCACTCTGTTCCCCGCATAGATTTAGTGAAAAGCTGCCAATGTGGCAGGACTAATATAGATACAAACCACAAGATTTAGAGCTCACTAGGTAGACTTTGGTCAGTGAAACGCCTTTGCCTGGGTCTCCAGCTGCTCTGTAATGGGTATGTGATAGGATTTGAACATGCACTGGAAAGTTTATCCAATCCTAATCTGCTACTGATGGTCTCCGCTGTCTGTGTAGTAACAGGGTAAACCTGCAGCCAGGCAGAGCAGATGAGAGAGAAAGAAATAAACTACTTTAAGCCTGTCTGGTCTGCAGAACACATTAGACAAAGCCACTTGTGATATGAGTTAAGGGAAAGGAAAAAGAACTGTTTAAAGAAGCAAACAAAAAAAGAACAAAAACAAAAGAGAAAGCTCTGTGCCCTCAAACATGCTCATTCACATGCACACAATATGTAACACCTACCCCTAACAGGGTATTCACTGTCCAAATCTCTGATGTAATTTATAGTGTTTCAATTACCTAAAGGTATGAGTCACATGACATAGCCAAACCCAGCTCCTACAAAACAGCACTGACTTCTAAGCAGTTATGCAAACATCCAGAACGTTTTCCTACATGGTTTATCTCCCCTTTCCACCCAATGTGTCAGGTATATAGCACCTATTAATGTAGAAAAGCAAAATATGGACCTTTTAACTGTCTTCAATTAGAAGAACTATTGGCAATTCCACACAACTCGCTAACTTTCTGCACATAAGCCAGAAACAAGTCAGCAGAGCATTTGCAGCAAGGCCAATGGTTTGGAAAATCTGGTCAACTCATACAATTACACTCTGTAAATGAGAAGACTCTGAAACAGCAAGAGAGTCTCTCCAGGGGGAGGAGCAGCAGCAACAGGAAGTGCAATGAAGCTAAAATAATCAAATCCCTTTTTTTTGTTTTTAAATTCCATTTTCCAAGATTGCTTGTGAAGAATATCAATTCAAAACAGAGGCCCAATTTATAATGCTGAGCATAAAAGCAAAAGTGTGGCTGCCTACTGATACAAGGTTTTTATTTTGAGAGACTCCTGTGTGGATTATACAGAGTGGTTGTACAAAAAGAAAGAAAAGGCAGTTCTCTCTCCTTTCTCACAGTATCTTCCCTAGCTGTTCCAAAGCAGGTGTAAAAAACTGACAGACATAAATTGCGTATCTGAGCCAGCCAGGGAGAGCAAGAACGAATGAACCTTTTCGGTGCTTTTCACCAACTGTGCCTCCAGCTGAATTACTGAATTACAAGAGCAAGGGAGGAAAAGGCCACACTGACACTTTTGGGCATCTTTTGTATCACGCTGCAAAACCTTGTAGCAGAGGCCTTAGTTTTGATTGGCATGGCAACAGTGACACACTCACAGGAATTTTTACTCCAGAATTTTATTACTGAGATTAAACGTATGGGTTTTAAAGAGAGATGTTAAAAGCATACCTTTCTGTGCATGTGCATGTCCTTACCCAGTGCCATACTTCCTGCCCTCCTTATGGCCATGAGCTATTCCTAAACTTCCTCTGATTTCAAAGAGTTCTGGTGCAGGTTCCCAGCCATTTAACCTTAGCAATGCTTTATGGTCCTAACAACACTATGCAGTATTTTCAAAGAAATCACTTTAAAAATAAAAGTGTGACACCGAAGACAAATTTCTTAGTTCTGAAGAAAACTGCTAGAAGGCCTTTCTTTCCTCCCCCTGCCACTGCAGACATTTTAAGCTGTTTTTCAGATGTAAAAATGTTTCCAGATAACTGAACTGAGACAGGCTCCTCTGAAGTTTTTTTTATGATGAGTACTCCCACCATCACACAAATTCTTGTCATTTTTGAATTCAGAACCTACTTACTTGCACATAAATGTGCTGCGTTCAGGTGCTTTTTGATTATTTATTGCTTGCTCTAAAAGTGGACAGGTCCAGAAGGCTGCTGTGCTTCACCACTGCAGGGCAGAGTCTGTTCAGCCTTGGAGTACCCTCTCTTTTTGTTGAGGGAGACAGAAAGAAGAAAATAACTATGTAGTTTTATTCCTATTTAGTTTTTCACTATTGTTGACTCTACTTATTTTATTTCCCCTCTGGAAAAAGAACAGTTCAGTAAGGAAGGCCACAAGGGCTCTTCACTTTGTTGCCACAACAATGGCATTTAAAAAAACAATAAAAAAACCCCACCAACAAAACTGTCAGGTTGAAGAATATTACATGAGAATCCAATTGCAATAGAATTCACCAAAATTAGAGCTGAGGTGCAGCTTTTCTCTGTACACCCAAGTTTTACCACGTAGTGTTTCCAAAGACAGACACCAGTGTCACTGAGCTGTGAACTCCAAAGACTGGTTTTACATGAAGAAAGGTGTAACAGCTGAGAGAGTCAAAGGTCCTGTCACAAACTTGGAAAAGCCCTCTGCCATTCAGTACACGCCATGCTCTCAAAAATCTCTCTGATGGTAGATTATGGAAACCGGCAAGCATGAAATAACTGTGATATCTTTCAACAGTTAACATGTAAATATAGAAAAAAAAACCAACTGAAGGGGGACAACAAGCAAGAGAAAATGTGCAGGACATCAAAAACATGAACCTGAACCATATGTGCAGGCATATGGGCAAAAGAAAAAAAGATATACAAAACAGGCAAGATATTCCACAGTATGAATCATGCAGCTCCATGGACTTCATTAAATTTAGGTCTGGCACCGTTGTTTATGAGCTCCCCTTCACTAAAGTTTTCTCTTCCAGGCTGTGACCTTTTTCCTTGCCCATCTAAGTGAGCAGTTCCCAGCAGTACAAATGAGCTTTGCTTGCCATCTCCTTCACTGTTTCCCTGTCCTCTGCAAATATAACTGTCATGTCTTGGTTGCTCTGTATCCTCTCCATTTCCTTCATACTTCATCCCACCTGCATCTTCCTTACAGCATTGCTCAGTTCCCCCTTACCTGTCAGAAAAGGAAAAGGGAAAAAAAAAAAAAAGGGGGAGGGGGGGGAGGAAGGCAAAAAAGAAAAAGGTCCAAAAAACCAAACACAAACCCTTGCATTATATTTAGTTGCCTTACCTAAAATCATATTTACCCTTCCTCAGTCTGGACAACAGCAAGTCTTAAAAATCTGATTACACCCTTCACACGAATCATCTTCTCAAAGGATTTGTAATGATGGTCTACCGAAGATGGATGTTTACTTGTTGCTATACTTCTCAAAATCCCTTTGTCCTAGTATGTGACAGTGTCTTCACGGAGTAATCCTCTGTGTCATACATCGAGGGAACACTGTCTGTCAAAATTACAAAGGAACCCAACTGAAGCTAACAGCATGTATTCTCCTAAAAATCTCCAACATTTGTTATCAATCAAATGGTAAAGCCAAACGGTTGTCAAACAAATGCAAAAGATGAAACTCCTGCTCTTCATAGCAATCACATATGATATAAGGGACCACTATCCCTGAAATACACATTTTTGGGATTTCAGAGCAATCAGCCCCCTGTAGCTATTCAATGCTATATTGTGATAAAGCACTTCTCTAGACTCCCTTGCACTGCCCAAAAGACTTTCTGCAGACAAACGCATAACTCAAGGGCTCACAGCAGAGATGTTCTACCAAGTCTGGTCATGCTTACACAACTTGCTCTTTTGGCATTTGATGGGCAAGGGTGCTCAGGATGAAAATCCTCACATCCCTCTTCTTGCTCTTCAAGTTTCTCTCCTTCTAATGGTTTCATCTGTCTGAATTTACCTGGAAGAAAACTGTTCAGCAGGAAGGTCAGGAGAGCAAAGAGGCAAATCAATCTAAGCCTGAAGGATCAATACATTCACACCTTTCTTTGTACTGTGCCCCTCTTGATCCATGCTGTGACTCCAGCTTTTACAATGGAAATTAGATGACCTTACTTCTATAAAAGCTCCTTTTCTATTAATCATTCACCTGTCTAAATTAGAAGTTACTCTGCTCATACAGTAAAGAAACTGTATGTGTTATAACACCATCTCCCTGCTAAACCAATGACTCCCTAATAAAGTGAGCATCTGTCACTTGGTTACAAGTTACTTGATTACTTGGAGTAAGACCAAGAGGTTACAAAAATACTGGCTACAGGTACTTATCTGTTCTGAAGTCTTCCTCTCAAGCTCTTTAATAATTTCCAGTAGCTGACATAATTACAGAGGATGCAAAGGTTAACCCCATGCCTGCCTAATGACTTCAATACCCCAAGACATTACATCTCCAGGAAATGATGATTGTGATTGTGTTACTCGAGTGGAAGGGTTTAAGTAATTCCAGCACATGATGGGACAAGGGAGCAATGAACATGTGTCATCAGACTATTGGCAAAATACAACATTAACTAGATAAGTAAAGGGATAGAGAATGCTGTAGAATTAGAAACAATTTCCCTTATCAGGTTTTTCTAGTAGTATTCGTTCAGGGGCTTGAAGAAATTAAAAGGTGTGATTGGGTTTTCTGAGAAACAGAGCTAAGCACACAGGTATTCTGCTGACATTTTCTACATGCAACCTACTGCCTTTTGGAAGGGTTCAGTCCTGGATCCTTTTCTCAAACAAGCAGCTAATAGCACTGGATGCGTGAGTAAGAGTTTCAGAGCATAAGCAAGAAACATAGATTTGCAAACAATAGGATTATAGCAGAGAAGGAAGCCCAAATGTATTTTGATGCTAAGTGAAAGAAGACCAGGGAAGGAAAATCTCAGACCCAGTGCTCCAATAATATTTCTACTACAGTCCACAAAGAGCCCTCCAAGTCATTTTGTGGAAATGAAATACCACTGTTGTCTTGTGGTTTTGCGGGGGCTTGCTGTTGTTTAAATAGAATGTTTATGAAATGTTTCTGAATTGTTATTGCTCATTGTGGGATGTTTACATTATCCTGCAAAGCAGTATGAGACGTGTTTATTCACAGATGCACAAGGTATATATATTGCTATGCAGTAAGATACCACATTAATTACCAACCTTAGCTCCCTGTCTCTGTGCTACAGACGCTGGCAGTAACTTCAGCTGAGGGCAGTGAAGCCTGATGTAGGGCAACCAATGAATATGTAAGCTACCACAGTATAGAAATACACCTCACTCTTCAATCTTTCTATAGGTAAGCCAAAGAAACATGAATTTTAATGTTGTGACCCTATTTCTAGCCTGCAACTCTTATGGAGTCAATGCTGCTTCTGCAATCATGGTCAGCACTGCATCAAAACCACTGCAGTAGGAGTGGTTCCTTTAACAGTGCAAGAAAACTAGGGGAAGAAATGTATCTTCCAAAGAAACCACATCTTTATTAACCAGATGGAATCCATGAGTAGCTGTGATGTTTCAAAGGCACCTGCTAAATAATTAGATGACACTTTGTGGGATAACAGATTTCTTCAGGAGACCAACCTCAGCATTGCAACAGCAGCCCCAGGTTTACAACAAAGCACACCAATATAAGCAGGCACAGCTGCAGAATACCACCAACATGCCAGGACTACTCCAAACATCCAGTGACTACAATTTCCAGTATATTTTTATTACCTTTGTAATCACCAATTCTATAAAAACCTCCCAAGAACTAATAAATAAAAATAACCTACATGCACCACTTACAAGATTTGTATTATTGCAGTCATTTGGCAGAGGAAAAAGATAGAAATATGAAGTAGAAATTATAGAAATAAGCACATGGCTCTCTTGAATCCTACTCCAGTACCTTGTCTACAGGGCATTTCTGCTCTGAAAAATTTTAGCTACAAGCTTTCTCAGCATGAAACAGGCTGTCTCCATCTCACTCTGGGCTGGGTAAAGAGCTGCACAATACAAACCTGAGAGAGTAAAATCAACTGCTAAAATCCTTTTGCCAATGAAGATTGCATAAGCACAAGATAACGTTATGTTGCAGGGTTTTGCCAGCTATTAACTTGCAGAAAGCTGAATGGGGAGGAAGTTAGTTAAACTGCCACAGACGATGTTGAACATTGATTTTTTTCACTAAATTGTTGTCCACACAAATCCCAGTATGGACATTCCTGAATTGGATTAAAATTGACTTATAATGATTTAATGTATGTTGACTCTATTGACTCAGGTTGTGGCCACAGTAGAGGAAAAAAAAAAAAAAAGGCATTTGTGTCAGAACACAGCAACATGTCCTGTGAAACATCTTAACAAGTAGAACAAGGTTGTCCAATACATCCTCTTAACAACATCAAGGTTTGAGGATTTGTCAAAGACAAGACGTAAAGCCAAGGGGATGCTCATGTAATTGCAAAAAAATCAGATATATTATTTAAAGGAAAGTAACTCATTTCATCTGGAAGTTACTTCTCCTCAGCTAAGGCAGGGAAGTCAAGCGTGCAACTCTCAGCCCCAGCTATTTGCTTTGGTTTGTCCATTTTATTCTGTATTTACAGGATAATCAGTGCTTGTGCTGGCAGCTAAAACATTCAGACAAAGGATAGGGCTTTGTAAAATACCCTATTCTGACTATTCCAAGTCCTGAGCCACCAGGATACACTAACGCTGACTTAATGTGCTTTGAACAGCAGTCATCCCACAATGCATGGAAGTGCAGTTGCATCATCACACAACACCAAAGCCAACTTCACTCTCACTTCCTAAGTGAGGACAGTCACCAGAAAAGAACATTTGGCTCACATCAGGCTACACAGCGACCTCAGTGCCAGCACTAGATTCTAAACAATGGTCCAGCATGGGAATGGCACCTTGACTGCTCACTCATGGAAGGTGGTTCAAAACCCACAGGGCTACTGTCGAGTCCTATAGCAACATAAACCATTTTCATAATGCTTGTGGAGCATCAGAAGAGGGTTGCACATCAACGTAAGATGGCTTAAGCAGAACCCCACCTTCACTGGAATCAGAGCTGGAATATCTGCATTCCTAAAGGGAAGTTTTAAAGGGAGGTGAACACAAGGAAGACCCTCTTTACTAGAACAGATTGCCTGGAGAGGGTGTGGAGTGTCCCTTGCTGGAGATATTCAAGAACCATCTGGATGTAATTCTGTGCAACGTGATCTAGTATGACCCTGCTTGAGATGACTCACTGTGGCTCCTTCCCACCTGATCCATTCTGTGATTCTGTGGCTGTGGATCAATGTGGACATGCTCTATGCTGAAAATTACACTGAAAGGAAAAAAATACAAAACAAGCCCTTTCCTTTTGACAGGGGAAAAACCATTACAAACCTAGGTCTTGACACAGGCCCAGCCATTCAAGTTTGCTCATTTCTTCTTGACTTTGAAATATCCTCTATACAGATGTATTTGCCTTTGCAATTGCAGATGCAAAATTAAAATCTTCTTCCTCTTCCCTGGACAATAATTTTTTTCCTCTACACACAGTTTATGGGAGCTCATTCTTTGATTTTTTTTTTAATAACTTGTGTTGTGTCTGGTGCTTTGGGGAGTGCCTGTGACAGAAAGCACTTTATTACTTAGCTGTTTGAGTTCACTGCAGAGCGCTCACCAGGCCCTATCCCTGAAAGGACATATCTAGGCAGCAATTTAATCAAGCAATGATTGAAAAATTAAAGGTGGCGGTGATTAATATGGATTTAAGACTTCCTTTGTTTGAATGGGTTTTAGCTAGAGAACACAGCAGTAGGGCTTTCTAATTTTTTTTTCTCCCTCTGAAAGAGAGAGGAGGATGAGAAGGGGAACACAAAGGAAACCTCTTTAGGCAGGTCACTTCTCTCCTTTCAGTATTCAAATAAAAGCCAAGGGAAGAGGTTACACACAGAGCATATTAATATCCTTAGGTAAATAACCAAGAGTAATTTCAGCAATCACAAGCACACCTCTGTGTATAAGCAAAGATCCAACCACAGAAACTCAGTTTGGACCAGCATCAAAAGGCAAAATTTCTGCCCAAGACACAAACAAATTCTGACATTGAATCATCAGCCTGGCTTATGAAGAAATAGACGCCTTTTAGGAACCATGGGCACATGCTAAACATACATGGAGTGTTTCACATTTAAAAGAGATGAACTAAGATCTTTGAAAGCTGCTAAAAAACAATGAAGGAATAACCTTCTAGACAGCCACACAAAATGAACGTGAAGGTCCAGCAACAGAAGCAGTGTTCATATCTCTGGTTAGAGGAGGAGGGATTTACATGTATATATCTTGCAGAAACTTGGATATGCATTCATATGCTTTACACATTCTACAGCCATTTCCTGCATAAAAGGAGCTGGAATATGGTTTTGAATCAGATTACAGATCAAGTCTTTGTGTGGTAAAACATCTGCATCAGTCAACTTAGCTGAGGTTACAGAGATGCCAGAACTTGGATCAAACCATTCTCTATTGCTCTCATTTACTAGTTACTACTGTAAATTTATAGAGTCAATTCATATTAATCTGGCTCAAAGTTATTATATTTAGCTGATTGTAAACAACTTTGTGTACGAACTTCAATTTAAACAGTTTATAGCACTCTAGATCATCTGAGAAATAGGGACAAGCCAGGATAAGAACAGCCATGAAAATTTTCTTCTGCTTAATCATGAATACCTAAAAAAAGTGTTAGCCAAACTGACATAAGTTGCATATGATACTGACCTTAATTTCTTCCCTGCAACAAGTGACTTCCACCTAGGCATCTGTGCAAAAACATTAGACATGCCTCATCTTCCACAAAGCATTGAAAAAATTAAATAGAAAACACTAAAACCTAGGCAAAAGAAGAAGATTATTTGTGGAATATTAACCTTGTTACAATAAAAGTCTTTTCTGAAAAAGGATTACCAGAGCCTGCACTTCAACTAATAGACTTATTTTCTTGAAAGACTTATTTTTCCCTTTTCCTTTTTTTCACGCTTGGCCAGAGTAGGCGTTTCACATTTTCCCCATGTCTCTTGTTTCCACACAGAAGAACATCTTTGTAAGAAGTTGCTTAAGAAGAACACTAAAGTCCATATTCAAAGCCCTTAGATTAATACAAAAAAAGTTACCTACAAAATGGCTATGGAGAGAAGGATGTTTCCATGCAACTTCAGATGATTTTTGCTAACTAACAGATATATAACGGTTTGGCTCCCAAAAGATTCATGTAATTTAAGTATAGGGTGTCTGAAAGAGAGTGAGTGCTGGGAAGTGGACACCCAATAATCCAATCCCACATGCCCTTGGTCACAAGCATAACTGCATTATAAAGTAGCTCTGCCAAAAGTGAAAACAATTAAAACACAATACACACTTCATTGTTTACAGTGAAGAAGGCGGTTTCAGTATTTGTGCATATCCGCACCAGTAAATGTCAAATAAAACAAATCAATGAATGCTGCTTGGAAATACAGTTATGAGATGCTGCCATGTCATGTGTGTACTGGAGACATTACACAATCAGAACCAACACTCTGTCAGCCGATTGGCAAGAGAGCTCCAATCTGAGCAGTGTTCTTTAACTACTTTGTTAAAACTGTTAAATGGACACTTTTAACATCAAGGACAGCTGCGAACTGAAATTATGGAGGAACCCAGACAAGGGTAAAGAACTCTCTCTGAGAGTGCTGTCATTTCTCTTCCACACCCAAAAGTCCAGTGAGAGGCTGAAGTAAAACAAAATCTGTCTGTGCTTCTCATGGTTAAGGTTAGTCAGAACAACAGCTCCAAAATGCAAGACAAACACCACTTCATCACATAAAGGAGCCTGATACAGACTGAGAACACAGGGCTAAGGCAGAGTCATTGTCTAAAGAATAAAATGTATAAAGAACAATCTACCGCAGAGCAGCAGAAAAGTTGTAATCACAGTGATGTCCAGGATCTTCTTTGATCCCTTTAACCCAAGAAAGTCTCCTAGGCTAATGTTTTTCAGAGTAGCCTCAGGTTTTGTGCAGTATCAATGCTTTTCAGCTTTATAAACGTCAAGCACTCCAGCTGATGTCCAGAGAGGCTCCACATGATCAGCATCTCTGAAAATCTTGGAAAATGTTTGCCTCCTAATACAAGATACTTTAGAAAATGCTGGACTGTACTACTCTGCATGTCAATCTCTCCACATGCAAACTGAGCATGAAAATATTATCCCACCATGATAGAGCAGCAAACAGCTTCCTTGCTGTTTGCAAAGCTCTTTTGAAAGGGGAGAATAACCAACACTACAAAAAAGAAAAACCATCGTCATTGGTGTACAGATGCCTCATAGCTATCCAGCCCACTTTCAACACCTCAGGGGACTGGCTCTTCCTAATAAATGGTTCAAAATCATGAATGGCCAAAAAACAAACCTGAAGAGAACAATGGAAGCTGTGGATCTGGTTGAGAGAGAACCACAAACAAGGAAACCCAAGTTCCTACTACTGCCACTCCAAAGACACAGCTGCCTTATAAAGGTGCGGTGGTAACTTGCCAGCAAGTGTAGAAATTTCTTTTTGCAGCTGAATCACAAAGGTTTGAAGAATTTCTAGGGCACTTAATTTTCTGGCAAATCACTTGAACTCGTTACCTACAGAACATTACCTCCACAGCTTCTGACATGCAGCAACTTCACAAGTCTGTCGTCACACACAGCAACAGACCTCACGTTAAAGCACTGCAGAGTATTATCCCTTTATTTTTCTGCAGTCAAACTTTACTATTAAAGAAAGTTTTTTAACCTCTTTCTCTTTCCACTTTGGTTCGCAGGACAGCATGGATTGCCTGATACGATGCTTTCTGTGTCAGTCTTACTGTCCCATTACATGGCAGAGTTTACTGCACACACACTGGGTCCGTCAACCCGGCAGCAACTCCATCGCTCTTCAGCACAGCCCTGCCAAGCGGCTTGCAGAGCTGATGTGTCCTCCCTGCCTTCTCTTGCCTTTCTCCGTGCTTTGCCTGAAACAGTTCTTTTGCTTCCTGCTGTCAAACAACCTTTCCCAGTCCCCAGGGGCTCAAAAGAGGAGCCATGTTGTTCATTCCCAGCCCAGCATCCCACATTACTGCTCCAGTATGAAAAACTACAGCTAGTATACAGCGTAAATTGTTACTATCACTCCCTTTCTCTCATAAACCAGGCACTGCCAATACCACACTGCTGAGCTTCATGTATAATTCATCAGTTCCTTAATGGGCAAAGCTCTCCGCTGCAGCTCTTTTCTCTGCATTAAAGTTATCTGTGGAGGAAAAAAAGGTATCTGTGCAACCTCTGCTTGAAATATTATGAGTACACCTGAATCTCAAAGCGTCTGTTGGCTTCTTTAATTTACCATAAAAACAAAAGCATCAGCAGTGTCCCCATGAGGGGACACAGCCACAGCAAGTCACAGGGAGATTAGGCCCGAGCTCTTCCATAGGAAAGCTGTGGGAATACTGCCTACCATTTAATTCTGCTAAAAAGCCAAAATCCCTCATAAAAGCCCTAAGCCTCAAACTCTTCGCTGTCAAGATACACAGGGCAAAGGAGAGAGCAACCTACTCCCAGCAGCATGTTCTGTGTTTTTCTAAAGGCTCCCATGAAGCAGTGTCATCATGCAGAGTTACTGCATGGCAGTACTGCACACACAAAGATCCTCATGACCCTTTAACTATTTTTAGCCTTTCGTAGAGTCTCAGATTGCTTTTGGACACTTGCTAACAGCTTTCTTCAACTTGCCCGTTCCTCTCCAGACAAACAGCACATGATCTTCATGCCTACCCCCACGTGCACAGAGTTTTCCCATTCCCTTAACTGCAAAAGACTGAAGCCTTCTCCTGTTCTTCATCCAACACCTCCTCCACATCTCTTCTTCCAACAAATTTCCTCCAAAAGTACTACATATTCCACATCTCTCCTAGCTGCTGCAGAAAATGTGAGGTTGTGGGGTGATGAGAAAGGGGCAGCTTTGCTAAGTCCTCTCTAACCCCTACCTCATTCATACATTTAAACTTCCATCACTTGAGGATGAGCACATAAGATATTAAACTATTTATCATTGTATTATTCACCATAAAGAATACTGCATGTGTCTTACCAGTTGCTGGCAGAAAGCCATACCTGGCTAGTACCCATGGCCTCTGGTACACAGCTGGACAGACTAGTGGTTAATTCAATGGCTCTTCCAGATGCTAAAATCTAGTAGCACCAACACCACTCCATAGAGAACATTAGACTCATGCAGACCTGCTGAAGCTGCCTTTTCAAGACACTCTGTTGCAGAGGCAGAGTCAAGTCAAAGGAGGCTCCTGCTGGAGATCCATGGATCAGAAACCACTAGCAATAGAGAGAGTGAAGGTGTAAGCAGACAAAGGACCCCATAAAATACACCAGTGCTTCTATTCCTCCCTGATTCAACCAGTAATGACTAGAAACTGGTTCACTTTCAGCAGCGCAAACTTCTAACTGCTCTTCTCCAGTCTCTTAATCTGCCCTGGTTCAACCTCTTTCCTTTGCAATTGTAAAGCTGTGTCGTTTTAGCAGCCACTTGACTTTAATATTGATGGGTTTGTTGGTGTCAGCTGAGGGCAAGAAACAAAGCTCTTCCAAAGCAAAGGCAATTTCTCTGTTTCTGCCTACACTTACACTGTTGGTTCCACATTTTCCCAGCAGCACATAACTGTAAGAAATGTTCACACAACAGGGTGGGAAAAAAAATCCAACATGAAAAAGTAACATGACATCTATTTCTACATTAATGAAACAATTACTAACTAATAGGAAGCAAACTAACCAAGCAAGACACAAACACAGGGAAACATTTTCTAATAAAGCTTCCTGCTCTCTCAAGCAGCAAAGACATGTGTGGTTATTTCCCTTTCGAAGGGTAAAAAAAACACAGTAGGCTGTAAAAGAGTTAACTGGTTTGTGAGGTTTTGCCCTTGTCCTGCTATTTCTAACTCAGGCCACGGTTACAATTCAGTTTTATGTCCAGAAGTGGGTTGAATGCAAGAATTCACTGCTTTCTTCCCACCACAACAATTCAACAAATTCAAGTGGGAAACAGTAGACAAGAGCCTAAAAAGAGCCAAGGTCTCTTCCACTTAGAGGGTTCCAGAGAGGACCTCCAGCTGCTATAGTGAGCTATGAAGGGACACAGCTGCCCCAAGGCACAGAAATGCTGCAGGGTTGTGCTACTCCTGAGAGCTTTTTGCTTCCTTATCTTTGCTTAAACCATTTTGGTATCAATAAGGAACATCAAATGAAAACATGATATTTCAGCCTGACTGCAGCAGAGTCTCTTCCCTTTTCAAACAATAAAAATCACATACCATAAAATCCAGCACTGGACTTCTCCATTGCCTGCTGCTTATTTGCCTCCAGGCCTGCTTCCTTCCCCTCGGCAGGGAATGGTAGCCCAGCCCCTCCTCCAGCCTCCAGCCCAATAACCAGCATGAACCACCAGCGGTCCTACCCATCCCTCATTAATCTTCCTGACTGGTTTTACTCTTCCTCTTCTTACATTTTCCCTTGCAGTTTCTCCTAGTCTGTAGCTCCCAAAGCTGCACTTCCACCTTTCTCCTGGCATTCACCTCTCCCTTGGTAATTGCAGTCCCTCATTCTCATCAGCTAAGTGGTTCCATCTGGCACAATAGCAAGGCCCATCCTCAACCACTTCTGGTAGACCATGCTGTCCAGTCAATAAGCCCAGCAGAGAAAACAACACTGGGATTTCGTTCATCTTATTATAAATACAAGAAAGGGAGCCTTCCGAGACTTGGACAATATTCACACAGTCATGACCAACACCAACTTAAAAGCCCACATGAAATAGTGCAGTCCTCTGTTTTAAGCTGACAAGAAGGATCTGGAGCACATGTCAGATGAGGAGCAGCTGAGGGAGCTGGGGTGGTTCAGCCTGGAGAAAAGGGGAGACCTTATGGCTCCCTACAATTACCTAAAAGAAGGCTGTAACCAGGTGGTGGTTGGTCTCTTCTCCCAGGTAACAAGTGACAGAACAAGAGGAAACAGCCTCAAGCAGCACCAAGGGAGATTTAGAATGGACATTAGGAAAAAATTCTTCACTGGAAGAGTTATGAAGCACTGGAACAGGCTGTCCAGGGAAATGGTTGAACCACCATCCCTGGAAGCATTTATAAAACCTGCAGATGTGGTGCTTAGGGACATAGTTTAGTGGTGGACTTGACAGTGCTGGGTTAATGGTTGGACTCAATGATCTTAAGGGTCTTATTCAACCCAAATGATTCTATGATTCCCTGAAAGTCATATACACTTGCATGAGGTACAGCAATATTTGAGAGGTTGGTCCTACTGCCCAGAGCGGTTCCAGGCATGGAAACAAGCAGATGGGAAGAGTCTGACACTTTGGACACACAGAGCTTTCCAGAATAGCTGATTTCTTTTGCTGCCAGCCATTCTGCATCTGAAGGATGGAGATGCCACCTAGAAAGGTCTGCAGGAAACAAAAAGTATATTGTTTTACAGACAGACGGTCTAAGCCTAGGATTGGGTCTAGGCTGAGCATATGGTCCCCATAACATATGTAAGAACCAGCTACTGCCTAGAGGGACGAAGGTAACTTAATCCAGAATAAGAATGCTGCAATGCTACTGAGTGATTTTGTGACCCATGGAGGTGGAGTTCATTTTAGGCAATTATCTCATATGCTCCCTACAACTGCTCTCCTCAATGATGATGGGCTGCAGTCCGTAATAATAAAGATACTGAAAGTGACCTGGACACTGGAATGATTCCAGGAATAAATTACCACCTCCCCAAAGGCTGGAACAATCTAGTAAAGAAGGGTATCACACAGCACATATGGCATGCCAGGAGGGGAGAGCTGGAGTCAATCTATTTCATCACCTATGAAAGAAAAAAGAAAAGGACCAAGAAGAAGGAACAGCTTATTACAAAGACACAAAACATTTCACATTGTTTAGGATAATCTATTGGGCAGTGCATGTATGATGCAAACAGTGTCTTTGTGTCTCCTCTCTTCCCTAAAAAAACTATCAATTCTGAACAGTAAGAAAAGCTACCAGTTCCTTCAAGCAGAGACTGAAATAGAGATACTTGTCTGATTCTTAGGAGGGGTTATATGTTTTTATTGCTAATGGATGCTAAGTTACTCACATTGCTCCTCTACTCAAATCTGAATTCTTAGGGTCTGGTAGTGTTCCAGATCTCTATAGCTCTTTTTGCCTCTACCAGGCTTTAAGGAAGTTACATCACCACGAACTATGCAAGCCTTTGGCTCTGCCTGAGCATATACGAGCCAGTGAAAATAAGAGGAGATGATAAATTTGAAACTAACAGATGCGTGACAAAAGATGCATTAACTGGCTTTGCCACAAATTGGTTAATTTCCTTTTCCACCATGTCTGAACACTATAATGCCAAGAGAGCAGCAAGAGCACACAGCGATCATACCAGGCTCAGATGCAGGAGGAAATCAATATCCACAATCTGGCCTGGCCAGCCACAGGGAGCCACAAGAGGCGATGTGGCAGTCGGCAGGCAAGTGTCCGCAGGGCTCCGGAATCACAGCTCACCTTGGACCGGAGCTCGCCTTCACCAGCTGCTCTGCAATCATGGGACATCTTGCTCAGATTTGCTTTCCTGAACTATTCTGTGCCCTTATACAGCCAGTCTTCAGAATTTAATTCTCACCATTATTCTCTTCTACTTATATACATAGCTCCCGTTTCCACAGCCCTGCAATCATGTGGGAAACAAGGCTTTGGATCTGAGGTTTATGTAAATTTAACCTGTTCTGAAAAAGCGCCTTAACAAGTGCTACAGCTTTGTTTCACTGATTTCCCTTTGCACTTCCAGGTTTACATAAAGGTGCCTCAGTAGAAACTGTAATCAAGATATTTTTAAGTCCTGACATATAAAATTCAGTTCTTCATAATTCATGTGCCTTTTTCCCATATCACCCTGTCTCCCCGTGTTTTTCTTTAAAAAGAGACCTGTCACGGAAAAGGAATATTTAGCTGGATTGTGCCTAGTTCTGTGAGGTTGGTACTAAGTCCTAAGGGAGAATAGCTTGTTCAATTTTTGCTGAGTGTAAGTTACATTAAATATGCTGGACCTGTGCAGGTTTCTGCTAAGATGCCTCTGTAAAACTGAAATTCTCTTGTCTTTGGAATGGCTGGAAACATTCGTGAAGCATAAATCATTTCCCTTCCTCACTCAGCCCACAAACTTCATATATTACATAAACATATGGATATTAAAATTATAGGTAACTTTTAAAGTAAGTGGTATCTGCCTTTGAGACACTGGGCAGGTAAATTATAGACTCATAGACTAAGGAAAAGATCTGGGGACCATTAGATATATAGTGCATTGAAATCAAAAGCAGAATATATTAAAACTGAGGTAATTTAAAAAGTCGGATACTGTCCAATGCCTCTAAAAGAAAGCCAAATGGAACAAGGGCACTGGAACAGACTTTTCCAGTGGGAACTGAAACTAGAAGAGCCTTGGACACAGAATCTGCATTTAGTTTACTATTTTGTTGGTACTTAGACTGTCAATCTAACTTGGCTTTCTGCCTCCTCATATTAAAACAGCACAACTTTACAACCTTAGTGCTTTGACCCATCTCTAGGGATCTCTTGCAAACATTTACACCCTCCTGAGATCTAAGAGAACACAGAAGCTTAGGGCATGCAGCTTTTTAAGGTGACATGAGTAAGAGAACAGGAAAATGCAATGCTTTGGTAATACTGGTCTTGCCTTTTGTTAAACTTTTAACATTTCCAAGCAAATGAAGAAACTAATTGAACAGATTTAACATGTACTGTATTTGCAGTTATATATACATCCATATGCAATCTTGTGCATACCCCGTGTTGTGTGAGGGTTCTGAGCTGCCATGAAGAAAATGGGATGGGATTTAAATCAGGGCACCCTGCCCAGCAGGCAGCCCTCCTGTGATGTCCATTCCAGTTAATGGCTGACCAGCATCACTTCCAGCAGCACAGGAGCTGCTGGGGACTACCTGGTCCTTGAGCACTGAACACCATTTTGAATTTCTCTGTCCTCATAGGATTTGCTTGACACTTAACCCAGCACATTCCTATTATTTTTGCTGATTTTTGTGTTTTGATTTGCAGTCCACATGCTCAAGGGAGATACTGAGCATAAGGTCAAAGCTGTTTCACATTTAGCAGTATAAGGAGCTTTACCCTTTTCCACCTTACCCTTTTGTACTTCCATGTGGCAGAAGGCAGGGATGGAGATAAGGATTAACTTTGTTTAATGTGATATTTAATGTGTGAAAAGATCCAAACCCTTCTCTTTTATAGACAGTTCTGCAAAACAGACCAAAGCACTTTTTGAAATAAAAAAGCATAAACCAGCATAGTTAACATTTAATTAAATAACAAAAATTCAAAAAAATACTTCTGCAGAAAGAAGAGAAATGCAAATGGGTTAAAACCAAAACTCCTTTCATCCATGGTCTCCCTGCAAGCAGGTCCTTGTCCTCAAGCTTTATTCCTGCCAGGAGTCACTTTGTAAGTAGTCCTTAAAGAACACTGCCCTTAAGATGTTTTCTCTATCCCCCTGAGCCACTTCTCTCAGCTCCATACAGTGACTTTCCCGTCTTCCATACTCAAGGTCTCTGAGAGCCCGTTCCCTTTTTCCTTCTCAGCTGGTGTCCAAGGAAGGTGTGATTTCTCTTCCATGGCTGAGGGTTTCCCCTGACTTAACCACGCCATTAACAAAAACACGAGCAAAACAGTAGAGGCTGAACAGGCCAAACACATCACCTGTCACAAAGCATAATCACCAGTCTGTTATCCTGAGAAATTAATGGAAAGTCTCAACTGCTTCTTTCCAACAACTGTCAAAAGTCTGCTGTTGAGCAGGCAAAATTCAGGGGTGGTGTGGGGTTTTTTTTTTTTTTTTTGCAAATAGAAACACAGATAAATACAAATAAATGTCATCAGTGGGATTTAAACATGTTGTCATCTAATGTCTTCATTTTTAATAATGTGGTATAGCCTATGACAACTTTATTCCCCAATGAACAGTGCTTGGGCCTTACCACCATGACCTTCTCCTCTAGTTTAACAGCTCAGCCATTTATAGCAGCAGTAGATTGTGCTGCTGGCACAAACTAATGTGGAAACTTAGAAGCCCAGTGCTGAGCCCTACCATCAGATATCCTGCACCAGGGTTGCTGATGGGCTCTGCTGACTAGCTGTGTCCAGCACTCAGAGGTCACATATGGTCACAGCCAGCAGCCAGGTACAACTTTAGGGGACTCAAAATGCTATCTCACACTGAAATATTTCTCTTCTCACAAGGCCAAGGAGGAGAGGAACAAAATACCTTTGTTGCATGTCTCACCATGTGTGGTAGTTTAAATTTTAGGCTTTGGTGAGGTTTGTTGTTCTCTAGGCCTTCCTTAACAACTGGGGTCAAAAACTAAGGAAGTATTCCATCCTATTCCCTCACGTAATCAGGTGTATATAAGATAGGTGACGGGGAGGAGGCTCTCT
>VWZG01007833.1:291886-351346 GCA_013396735.1 Grallaria varia
ATCTATATATAAATATATATGTGCTGCAATTTTTCCCTGCTACCTTTTTCTCCTTTCTCCGTTTTTTTTCGGCTGTGGGGGGGAAGGCTGTCCCGGGCTGCTGAGGGTTTGGCTGGGAGCCAACCCAAACTTACACACCATGCAAGAAGCATTAAATGAGGCAATAAAAAAAGCTGAGAAGCTTTTCTGTGAAAATTATGTCATTGCTGCAATGTTATTGGTTTTACGAGCTACACAGCACCTTTGATTCAAGAAAGCATTTAAGCAGGGGCAAGGGTCTGAACCGAAATTGTAAGAGAAACATGTGAGAATGCTTAGATCACAGCAGTATCTTAATTCTGACTTGCCAGGGGAGGAAAAGGAGGGCTGTCAAGTACAGTGCTAGACTCAGTGATACAAGGAAATCCTATTGTCTGACCAGGTGAGAAAATATGTTTACTTCAGGTATATTTTCTCAGTGTTAGACTGGTATGTAATACTCTGAGTAGGTTAGCATATACAAGCCAAAACCACTTTTCTCCTCATCTGCAGAATCAGTGAAGCTTGTAAAGGATTCTATAAAAGCAATTTTAAATATTCACGCAGTGTTCATCAACCATGTGGCCCAGTAAACCTACAAGGACAACTTCAGGCTTTCTAGGCAACTCCTCTTCAAAAATAGTACTCTTGCATGCAAACATTTGCTTGTGTGCTGCAATGACAGCATATGCCGCTGCTTGCAACATTAAACATTATTCAAAGGAATAATCTTCATGCTATTAACACAACATATACACACAGTGAATGCCTTATCTTCTCTCCTAGATCTTCTCTCTGTTATCCTCTTCCCTGAAGAATTTTCTCAAACAGCATCATTTTAATACCATCTCCCCTTTCATATATCACATCCAAAGAATACCCTGCAAAAACACTGTTTGACTCCTAACTAGACTTATTTTGTCAAGTCTTCATCTTCTGCTGAGAGCTGGAGATGTCAACACTGTCCTGCATCTTATCTCTAGTGCCTTGCTGTAGAAGGAAAAGTACCTCCCTTGTGGACCGAATTACATATTCTCAGCCTGACAGTAACAGATATCACTGTGCTGCATTGAGTAAATTACATCAACTTAAACTAGACAAGGAATGTATCTTGAAGTATGAAAAAAGGTAGTCATATCTTCTGATTTTGTTCAAAAAAACCATTTTCCCTACATCACAGTGGGAACACACAGAAAGGAGACAGACAATAACTGTGGCGAAGCATTAACTAGGAACTATGATTTGGATCTCCTGCTTTGCACTGGACTGCTAACTATTTCATCCCAAAGATTCACAGTCTTCTATGTCTGGGGGTTTCAATTTTAATTTTCTTTTGACATGTCTTTCCAATTTTGTTGCTCATTTCTTTTCCACCAGGTCTGGTCATTGTCTGTGGCCGGATTTGAAGCGCACTGAAATCTGTCTCATGGTATTAGAAGACCTTGCTACTCAATGAGGTGCAGTGGGGAGGAAACAGCCCACGCAATGTAATACATGGAAACATTTTACAGAACTGTCTATGCTCAAAATACAAAACAAAAAAATCTAGTAGCCTTTTATAACAATTAGATAATAAACCCAGTAACTTCAAAGAAAAAAAAAGCATTTAGAAAAAGAAACATTTAAAATTGAGAGACTCCTAACAACAAGATTTGAGACAGGTGACTACCTTTTTGCTCTCTGCTTTAATTTTTCTACCCTTCTCAGTCTTGTATTATGAGATTTAAAGGTGCATTTGGTATTAACTGCTCTTTGAGGTCTTATCTGCAGACAAAAATCTGCTCTTGAGACAGATATTACCAATGTTTAATTCATTGTTGAGGAAAAGGATCCGTGTGTTTTATAACTCTTCAAAAATATGCCGATAATGCCTCTCATTTCCAACAGCTCAAGTTAAAACCCATAACTGCACAGTTTTCTCTGCATCTACAAAAATACTTGTCTTGTACAAGAACAAAAAATAATGTCCTTCCTTTCCTTACTAGCCCCAACCAGCAGAAGGATAGAGAAGAAATTGAAAAACGAGTGTTTACACATTCAAACAAAATTAGTAAGTAGGCTCCATATGATAAGTAACATTAATATCAAGAGCCATTCTCCCTAAGTATTCTGCTTCTAATAGAATCACACTTGATTTAATAAGCATTACTTCAAAACAAGGGACTCCAAACAGTCCACCAAGCACACTCCTGAGCAAAGTATAAATGGTCTGGATAAATGAGATTAAAGTTTACTCTAAAAGCATGAAAAAGAAATACATCAAGTCCAACTTGATTTAAACTTTCATCAAATACAAAGAACTTCATCTCAGGCACAGGACATTTTTGAGTACTTCAAGATGTTTTTCAATTATTTAAAAATATGTTACTTCAGGGTTTTCAGTCTGGTTATAATAGCAGTTGTTCCAATGACCAAAAACTCCAGTTAATCTATTTTGTTAGTAGCCTCATTCCCTTTCAGTGTAACATACTGGGTCTGGTACTCATTCCTACTACATTACCGAAATTGATGTGGCAAAAAAGCAAAGACAGTAATCATAATTTATGCAAAATATTGTAACAGAGGAAGGAAAACCCCACATGCTTCGCTTTTTTTATTGTTCCCCCAAAACAGAATTTGAAATTTGCCTGATTGCTTTGTTTTACACCCGCATCACTGATGACTCTGGACCTGCATAGATCTGGCAATAATGCTAATCATTTAGTAGTCCAGGCCTATACCAAACTGAAGCTGAGAGGGAGTGTGCAGAGACATAAAATAAAGCTGTTCTGGGGTATTTTCAATAATACAGTATTGTGACAGCAAGGAAAAGTTCTATGAAATGTAACAGACCATTATCACTGACTTACCAAGGAAATATTTTTTGAGAAAAATTGTAATAATCCTTTTGTAAACTCCAGCCACTACCAATTTGAGTCTCTAGGATCTGTGATGAGTTGTTTGGGCTTGTGGCTATGTGAAATGTTCCCAAACTCTGCTACACAAACAGGAATCGAGATGACCATCTTTTTCTCTCGAGAAGACTGGGTATTGCCTGAACAACTAACCATCTGCCTCTGTACATGGCCTGTGTCAGAGTCAAAAGCTATTTACAGTCACTACTGCTGTCACTGCCACATGGTACCCTATAATATCTGCTTTTTGTATCTCAGCAGGCTCAGTATGCAAAAACCCCAGGCTATACTGCTAGTACAGTGAGATGCAATAAAAGGATATCAAAGATTATGAAAGGATATTTCAGCAGCAGCGCCTGACCCTTGAAAGGCAGAATTAGGTATGAGGAGAAGGTTGGTTATGTTGACTGAGATGACAGCAGAATGGAGACAGCTACTGCATGCTGAAGTAGCTGCTAGGGCAAAAAAGAAGCCTTGTGATAAAGAAAAATGAGTGTACTGGGATGGGTCTAAGTAGGAGAAGTTCCAGAATTTACAGATAAAGCAGCTGATTCCTTTGCTGCTCTGCAAGGAGTCTTTGTTCCTTCTCCAGCATAAGGAGGAGAAGTCCACAGCTGTATAACAAAGGATGTCAGTGTCCTCTGGAAGCTCACTTGCCCAGATTCTTACTGACCTATGATTAATCAGTTTAGCAGTAGCAAGCCAATGCCCATACTTTGAAGAAATGGATTCACAAGACAACCAATTGTGAGCTGTCATCCAATGGTACTAAGCAGACCTAACCCAAGCCAGGACCATCTTTAAGAAAGCAGGGGTTTTATACTCTCTTAAGTTTTGCCAGCTAGGATATTGTATGAAGACCAACAGCAAAGACTGCACTCTTCGCAACACAAACCACATCTTTTGTAGCCCTTGGCCCCAGAATTTGCAATTTCCTTCCCATAAATACAATCAAAACCAGTAACATAAAGTCTTAATATCTGAAAAACTCTTCTTTGTAGTAGTTTCATTGTGTAAATTTCATATTTATAGGAAAAATAAAACAAAACAAAAATACCCCCCACTCTTTCCCATCAGAACTGCTGTGGAAAGATGTCCAAGAGCATATACTTACAATACAACTGAATGTATAATGTTGGGTAATGACCTCTTCAGTTGTGCGTTATTTATATGTAAAGTTGCCACACTAAAGCACCACATTATTTCTGCTCTACTTCAGTGTTCCCCAGCTAATGCAGAGGTGACAGCATCAGAACAAATACCTGAAAAAAACAGGACTGATGGGAGCCAAGTTCATATCAAGACTTGGTGCTTTGAGAAAAGCCCTTGCCTCAGCCAAAACACAAGTGAACCAGGGCTGAATTATGCCACTGTGTACAAATCCTTTGAAATTAAATGGTTCTGACAGAAATATTTGCTTAGTCAGATGATTTCAGGCTTTGAAGGGATATTGGTACACAAGAACCTAATATTCCCCTGATTTTAGGAAAGGGAGAGGTATTATAGGACAAAACAGAAAGAATAATACAAACCTTGTGAGCTGAAAGTTTTCAGGGAACACTTACTTACAACTTGGTCATATTCATGTCCTTCGGAAACATACCATTCAATTTGGAAACCTCTCTAAGGTACCTATTACCACTGAAAAAGGGGAATGTATTCACTACTCTTTTTAAACACAAAAGGCTATTTGTTTTACCCTTCTTGATTGTTTTTTCTCTGTTGTCATTACAACGAGAAAGCACAACAGCTTTCCTAATGTAAAGCTGCTCACTGCTGTCTGTATCTTTTCAAGGGAAGAGAGAACTGACACAAAAATACAGTGAGTACACAGTAAACTTCACCTCAGGCTCCTGTAGAGCTAGTAGGCACGTACTGGTATGAGATAACCCTAAATGGGAGTGCTTTATAAAAGGTGATGTAATAGTGGCAGACAATACAGGAATTGCTCATTATAAAATATACTTTTTTTCCCCCTCCTATTAAAGAAATACTGCACTGTCTCAAAAGACAGCTCTTACAAACTGAAACTGCCACCACTGAATGCCCCTTTGCAAAAGGATTTTTCTCCAGCAGGCTTTTCTGATCGGTGTCCTTGAAATTTTGCAGAGGCAAACAACTGCAGCACTAAAATGATAATTTGGCAGCTTGCTGATGCTTGCTGAATCTCTCTCTGAGCCAATTCCTGCTTTGTTTTATTCTCCCTCTTGCAGTGATCTCATACAACATGGCTGTCTCAGAGACTGATGTGGAACTGCAGTTCCAAGGTTTCTTTTTACCCCCTCAAGACAAAGACAGGTATTTGCTTGAGATAAAGTGAAATACTCTATGCAGCTTAACTCCACTGCAGTTCAGGTGTGAAAGCAAGTGCACCTGCATATCAGAGGGTTAGGAAACTCTTTGTTTCACACTAGAGCAAAGTCTATGATCCAAATGCTCCAGAAATCTGAATCTGATGCTCTCCTCTCTAATTTGCACTGCATGAGCACTGGTAGTGTAAAGTGAGAAGGTCAAATCACTTGTATTCCTTAAAGGAAATAAGCACAAAAGCTTTTGCTTCATTTCCTTTACAGCAGCTTAGGTTAGGCCTCATAGAAAACTGGTGCATTTTCATTGCTTATAGGTATTTATTAGGGAATGGTTTTGATCTTTAAAAGATGTTTATCTGCCTCTGCTATTTATCTGCTCACTGAATTTACACTGAGCTTTCAAAACCAAAAAATATCCTTGACTCTTTGCAATTCAACTCTAAGCAATAACCAAAAAAGCCAGAACATTGCTGAAAAATCTGCCTATCAAATATCATACTTTGTGTCTTTTTAACCTGCCGCGTTCCATTCTACTACTGGATAAGAGAAAATAAAATTTCACTTTTTAAAAACCAGCCAGACACATCTTCAGTGCTCAAACTCATCCTTACATGGCAGACACTGCTTAACATTTACTTCTGAGACCTTCAAAGTATGTATGTGGCAAAGAGACCGGGGAACCCACACCAGTGTCTGACACTGGTTTTCACCAGTAGGAGTTTTCAATTTCTTTGTGCTTCCACTGCCAAAGAGGCAGACACTAAAACAGAAATGTTGGTTCTGAGGCATGTCCTGAATACATGATAGTGTATGTGGCACAATATAGAAGTTTTATTGACCCTTGTTAAGGATAACATACAGAACTTGGTGTGGATGTAAAACTTTAGCCAATAAAACTTGTGGCTATAAACTTTTGCTAATAAAAACCTTCTATGCTATATCATAAAATATTTTCTCTTTCTCTAATTATAGCGAAATACAGTAATATGATGAGAAGGTAGATAAAGACATTAGGCCAGTATGAGGTGCTTCTAACTGTGGTACATCACAAGATATAAACCTGATCAAATCTGACTAGCAGTAATTCAAGAAGGCTTAAAATTTATCATGGCCAACAGATCTATGATTACCACAGAGGAGTTATTGCCTGCTGTGTAATTAGTTTGTTCTCACCAAGCTAGCCCATGGCTTACAGGCATTTTGAAATGTTGTAAAACACCCCAGAGAAGGATGACTACTGCTGATGAAAAAGCACTCTCCACTGCAACACACAGGGCAGGAGAGCTCCGCTAGCCCTCTGTGAAGGGACTAATGCTTTCAGAGCCGAAGAACTTCGTTTACATCCTGCTGCCTCCACTTGGTATTTTATGTGCACAGCTGGCTAATGACCATGTTGTATTATGTATAAAACCATTTACTGTGATATGCTCGTGTTGTTAATATGCTGTAGAGTATTTCTGCTCTGCTTAAGGGGCAACTCTGGGAAACATTAATGGTGCATGGTATGAAAACAAGGGTAATTCCAGTCCAGACGGCAAGAAGAAATCCACAAAGTGGCCAAACATTTCCATCTGCTCAGTGAACAAAGAGACTTTCATGCCTCAATTTATGCCTTCTGGTGCCAGCTGCCATCAGAGTGAGTAAGGAATCCTACCTGCATCCACAGAAGCCATGTTGCTGAATGCTGCCAGCAGTGCTTCCCTTCGGTGGCCTCCATGCTCCCTGTCCCTCAGCCTGTGTATGAAGCTTTTAGGCTGTTTTGATTACTTCCAGTCCCTTTGCAGCTTTCCCCAGAGAAGATGCTGAATACAAGATGCTCTTTGCCACACCAAAGAAACCAGTGGTCCGAAGGTATGAAGGTTTGGTGCTGACAACTACGCTCTCTTCTCAAACAAGCAACTTATCACACACTTCTTCAAATTGTAAAACAGAAAAAACCCCCTTTGTTTCAGCCTGTCCTGCACAGTTAATCTCTGGAACCTCCACATCCTAAGAGGCCCTTGTCTGCTCAGTGTAAGAGCAGTGAGGTGCAGAAAGTAGTGTATGCCTGTTACCTTCTCACTACAACTTGTAATTACAGCCAACTTTTTCCCCCCTTATTTTACTGGTTTTATACTTTCACCGATGCATCTCTAGAGTGGCTCAAAGAGCCAAAATATTGAAAAGTACCACAAAGACACCTTAGAAAAAGCCCCTAGTGGCCTTACTCCTTAGGATTACAAAATATAAATAAATATGGATGGTACCTAAGATGTGTGGATCTGCCAGCATACACATACAATGCACAGTTTTGCTGCTCAAGTTAAATCTGAGTGGGAGTTCCAGGTCATTACCCTGTGAGTATCAAGCAGTGTAGGATGAACTGCACTTAGTAAAATTTCTCAGCTACTTCCTTGCATTCACCTCTATCTTCTCAGCAGGACTGTTTTCCAGAACGAGTATCACAGTAGTGATGTAGGAGCTCTAGCTCCCTGGAGTGGCCAATCTGCTACATCACTGATATTAAAAAGATGACTCAGCCCACCTCACTGTTCTCTGCCTCAACAGAGAATTCCAACAGTGTTTCTAAATTTTGCCTCTGCTGGTGCTGATGGATACTGGAACTTGCACCACAGTAAGGAAATGCACTAGGTGACTAATATCAGGGCTTAGTTAATGAGAAATACTTAAGCCCCCTACTCACATTGTAATGAACAAGCAGTGACTCTTGAGACACCCCAGACAGTGTCAGATGCACAAGTACTCCCTACCAGCCTTGTCACCCCTTGCTATCCTACATCCTCAGTGCTGTTTGCAGAACTCAAAAGATGAGTGCAATAACCACAGAATCACAGAATTTTAAGGGCTGGAAGAGACCTTAAAGACAAACCACTCCCAACCCCTCCTGCCCTGGGCAGGGACATGTCCCACTAGATCAGGTTGCTCAAAGTCTTATCCAACCTGTCTTTTAACACTGCTAGGGCTGGGGCATCCACAACCTCCATCGTCAACCTGTTCCAGTCTTATCACCCTCAGATTAAAGAAATTTCTCCTAATATCTAGCCTAAATTTCCCCTCTGTCAGTTTGTACCCTTTCACTGCTTGTCCTATCACTACAGCTCCTGATGAGAAGTCCCTCTCTGGCTTCCCTGTTGTCGCCCTGCAGACATTGGAATGTTGCTGTGAGGTCTCCACAGAACCTTCTCTTCTCCAGCCTGAACAGCTCCAACTTCCTCAGCATGAGCACTGCAATGTACTGCACATGAAGGCCATTCAGCAATTTCAGCTCGTTCAGAAGGAAGCCAGCTGTGAATGTTTCTGCAGAGACTCCAATATACCTTCAGGTTGCTGGATCTGCGCTGCCTTCTCGATAACTATGCTCTGCTTGGATTAATTTGTTCAATAATTTTTCTATAGGCTTGCACTGCTAGTAGATCCACCTAGTTCTGCAAAATTATAGAAATGATTCTCCTCTGCTATAGTTCTGCAGAAGCAGGAATGGGTTTGCAGGCTAGACTCCCAGATAACGCAGTGGGAGACACTGCAGCCTGAACCACTGTTTTACAGGTCTGCCACAAAGACAGCTTTCTCAGGCAGCTATGATCAGAAAAAGAATGCCTGACTTGTGTTAATCCTTATCAGGGGAAGACAGGCTTAAATGTATTTGTTTATAGCAGTGCTAAAATTGCTGAAGTATTTTAATAAGTATGTAAAATGAAGAGGCTCTCAAAAAATCCAGTTTTTCTCTGATGGAGGAAGGAGGAGTGAATCTAAATTAAAACAGGTATGTTTTCATACACAGAAAATAACAGTGTGAAGAGTTGTGATATTTTTCTATCAATAACATCCACAGAAATAGGTTACACCTTATGATGTTACTCTGCCTCCAAGTGTAGGGGAAGCTTGCTAATATTTTTTTGTGGTGGTGTGAGGAATTTTTCTATGGAGTTTTCTCACTCACTGATCCTAACCTAGGTAAGAATCACTATGAGGTTGCACTTACAATCAAGACACAAATAGCATTAATAGGCAAATGAAGTTAACAGACAAGGTAAAATCTAGAGGGTGGGTACAGCTGTTGTTTTCGATGTATGTTTTGTATCTTCCATTATACACACTGCATGCTTACATAAACTTTAAGGCTGTGAAAATTCATCCCTAAAGAAATGAAGATCAATGCTACAGTTAAAACTAAACTATCTGTCAGGGGAGCCTTAAGCCATTGTTCCTTGTAAAATTTTATTTATGGAAGTGTTCTGGTGATGCAGATTGATTTTCTCGGCTCCATATTTTACTACCTCACCTATCTGAAAGTGGACATTGCTAGTACATTGATTAATGAATTGAAAGTTTCTCTAGTTACACTGCTGTTTCAGTACACACTTCTCTTTATTCCCTACTGATGATCCCCAAAGGTCCTCTCAAAAAATCACAAACAGCATTACTACACTGAGGTTGCCCTCATTGGACTCGGTTCTCTCTTTTCCACCAGGGATTAAGAAATGCCAACAGTAAAGTCTATAAGGAAGCTAGAACCCAGCCCACGTCTGACTTCTGCAGGACACTAGACTGAAGGAACAGGTTTTCTAGAAACAAGATTGAGCATCTACCAAGTGCTATAATAAGTAACTCACAAATCACACAGCTGTTGATTCCAACACTTTGAGCTTTCCCCTTTATGTTAAATTGTAGCATAAAGACAATCACCAAAAAATTTATTGGGGCAGTTACCAGCCATTTGATTTTCTCTGTACATGTTGTGGATTCAGAATGGTTTTGACAGAAATGGCTGTTTCTGCTTGAGAAACACCACAAGTACGGGGATTATGACACTCTGTAATGCCCAGTGCCGATTATTGCACAAGAGAGACAGCTTTTTTACCACACATGAAATATTTTATATTGCCACGGTTGGAAAAGTTACTTTATATTCTGCTATAAATATGAAGAAAATATCACTTGGAGAATCTTCGAAGATAAAGATGCACAAGCTGAAGCAACCATTTTGAAAAATCCATCTGTAAATAGATATTGTAACTTACTTGGCTGGTGCATGAACACTTGAACTTCCAGTAAGCTATTGCAACAGCAGATTAGAACTAAAGGAAAGACAAGCAGTCTATAAAATACATCAGTGTTATGGTAGACATTGTTCTACGAGTCCCCTGAAGACAGTATCATTTCATATGAGCTATCTTATTTTATTGTACTTGACGTGATACCGTGCTGAAGAGTTTTCTAAAGTAAAGAATATTTGTAATTTAGGATTCTCTGTAAGTAGAACTTTGTGCAAAAAACAAACTAGGTCAGGTCATCAGATTCAGACTGAACGACATACTTAATGCACTGTTTGTCTTATTCTTTCCAAATTAAATATTTATTTAACTAAAAGATGATAGGGATTTGCTTTGCTTTGATCTTATTTGGAACATAGTGAATGCCTACAGTGAAGGCACTATGACGGGATGCCAGAGCAAATTACTATCTCCTGAAACATTAAAACGTCCCCTTAAAAATCTCATTTTTCCAAGGCAACTAGATCTTACCCTCTGTACATTTTATTTACATACGATAGTTAGCATTTATTTTCAGGAAAATACTCTGTGCTAACATCAAGTTAATTATAGTATAATGTGTGCGTACATACGTATGTATGTACAGTCCACTTGCACTCCAGAAAAACGCGGTGGTGCTGAGATGCGCTGCAGCAGGCACACCAGCTGACTAATAAGAAGCCTAATCAGGTACCTACCAGCTACACGACATTATTTCTGTAATGTAAAAACAATCTCACGACAACAGGCATATGTTCAAAGCTAACACTGGAATTAAAGTCCTGAGCAGGTGATGAGTTTTATGGAGGGTTTTTTCAGTATACCATTTCACTGAATTAATTGTGGCTTGGACAACTACTTCAATACAGATGAACTGAAAGGACTGAGGTTCATCTAATGTTTGACTTTGCTATATTGAGAACCAAGAACGTGAAGTGGCAGATATCGAGTTAAATTTACAACAGTTTGACCAGGTATTGGCAAAAAAGAAAAAAAAAAAAAAAAAAAAGGTTTGGGAAAGGAAGTTAGGAATTTCAGACATGTCACAAGAATTCTGATATGGTTTCTTCTCCTTCGACCCATACCCTATTTACGTACTGTACATAGCTCTCCTCTTCCATCAGTGACCCAGAAAATCAGAGAAACAGGTCACACATACAGAAATGCTGGAGGAACTAATAGTTTAGAAAAGAGATGACTCATGGGGAAGATGATCACACTCTATAAATATCTTCAAGGCAATAACATAAACATATAAATGAAAAATGGGAATTACTCTGTCTCAGAAGTTGGTAGGTAAGTTGATAGTGTAAGTTAAGGAAAAGAATAACTGGTATGTCAATTGAGTCTCCAGGGATGTTGGCTAGGAACCTTCACTGTATATATTCAAGAACATGTAAAAACAATTCTAGTGGGAAAGATGCACTGAGAGACCTGCAAGACTCCTGGAGCTAGACTAGATATTTCTAAGGCACAATTTCTGGTGCTATTTTTGCTATCCATGACATTATGGTAAGCCCTAGACAGATAAAAGATTACACTCACTAAAGTAAATGCGGCTGCTTAGTTTACAATTATCTGTAAGCAGGTGTTTCATTGACTCAGCACCTGCCATCTACTTCCTGGCAGTGATAACTTTTATGACATGCTAATGGAGAAGGTACTACACACCCCTGATACAAATTCATAGTTGCTAATTATACTATTAATAACATTGAACTTCTCTGATGCTAATCTTATTGATATAAATAGTATTATTAATTCCATCAGGCGTCAGCAGTGATGTTGAATGACACAGTGTACAGTAATCTCCCTGAATGACTCATTAGGCTCACAGAGAAGGATGACCTTCTTATACAGCTGCACCTGGGCTGCCTGAGGCATTAATGGCTCAGATGCCTTTACTTTCCATCAAACAAATAACTGGTGAAGTGCAGCAACATATTTTACTACATTTAAAAAACAAACCAGAAAACTCTCCAGCACATGAGAGCTAGGATTGCAATGCCAAACAATAACAGGTTGCCTGTTGCACTTCAGATTTCTCTGCAGTGCATAAGCACTGGAATGCAGTGCCAAAAAACATGTTTCCATAGGAATCATAGCTCATTTAGTGACTCCGTAGTTACTTGGTAGTTCTAAACCTCCGCATTCAGCACATTGCACCACATCTTATATCTGTACACCCATAAACCCTAAACAGATGCATCACACTTCCAGGTCTTTATTTGTTACACTAGCTAGCACTAGAAATTTTCTTATTTTGCCTCAATATTCCTAAAACATTTGGCACTATTACGATCTTTTTTCTGGCAGATATGAAACTAAAGCTAGTCATGAGTAAAAGCCAAAGCAACAAAAACTCTACATTTAAGGAAGAAACTTGAGATCCCTGGAGTGTGATTTTTCCAAAGTACTTCCCATTTTTATGGAATCCCAGACACGCAGAGCACCGATCCAAGTGGTCATGCTTGCAGCTGGGAACACTCAGCATTTATGCAAATCTAGCCTTACATACATCCCACCAAGTACCTGCATAATTAGGAATCTGTATTTTGGCATTGCACAGGCTTATCCACTGCCTGCCAGCATTCCCTGGCCTCATTCAACGCACAGTTTCCAAACAAGATAAGGGCTCTGCCAAGATCGGACTCAATCCCTGCACAATCTTGCAACTTTCCAGAGTGTCCTGTATGAGGAAGTCACTCCATGGAGCAAAACCATATGTGAGCACCTCATTAAAAACTATGTCATAGTGTATGAGTACGAAGAGGGTGAGTTAAGACTGCAAAGACAATCAACTAGAATTCTTGTGCCTACAACACAGGAGGGCCTCACCTATCAACTTCTTATATGATTGCCACTTTTGAAAAAAGCATAGTAAGCATATTTTCATAGGTGATAATGTAAAGAAACATCCTCACTAGACTTATGAAAGCACTATCCTGCAGTCTTCTACAACTCACTAGAAATCCACAAACTCTGAATGGCACGGTACACACAGGAGGATGTGGGGGTTTGGCAAAACCCATGTAGTGCCTCCGGTTCCCTATTTGAAAATTCAGAGATGACTATGAACTAGCTCAGCTGCCTAGTGCTTTACTCCAGACCTGTGACCATTCTATTCCACTATCACATAATGAAGGGATCAGAAAATTCTTAGCACAGAAATTTTTTGCTCAGTGTTTGTATTAAATATGGCAAACTACATCTCTGCTTCATCGTTGATTCCAACCATGTATCATCATTGCAGAGATGATGTTTGCAGTTTTGGGTAAGTCAACTGGAGCAGTGATTAGTCTTCCTATCTGCTAAACTGTCAAATATTTGATTTGCAAATGAGTATGACTTTTCATCCCAACTATTTTCCCCATTATTACACCTATTTTTTGAAAAGGTACATATATATCCTGGAAGATAGCCTTACCAAGCATCATACAAGTGCAGTTTATGTTTATTGATGTATAATGTGTATAGCTTTGTAATTTAATCACTGTACTTAATCCCTACACTCATCATGGAAGAAACACAGAACAACCAGTTAAACCTCACCTAAGCCAGATGCCAGGGAGCCTTGTTCTAGGCATAGAGGAAAGCAGACAGCTCTTCAAGTCTCACTCCTAGTGAAGTTTTCTGGCTCTTTTTCTCTACATGATTCTCTTCACTTCCAAGCTCAGCACAGGCTGCCTTCTTGGTGTAGTAATTTTGCTCAGACTATAGAGGGCCTTGAATTGCTCCTAACCTAAATAAATGGGCACTATTCAACATGACCTCCAGGAAAATTGCATATATGGGAACAGAAAATACAACTATACCTGCATCCTGAGAGACTTCTGCAAAAAGAAAACTAAGCAAATAACTTAGTGGTTTTAATAGATAAGACTTAGACAACAATCTGTGACAGCAGCAAATTTCTAAAAAGGGCAACTTCAGCCCTAAAGAGACATAGGGAAGCAATTTGCACTGGGGCCACCTCACCTTGAATATTGTGTGCAGTTTTGGGCACCACAATATAAGAAAGATATTAAGCCATTAGAGAGTGTCCAAATGAGGTCTAAGAGATGGCGAAGGGCCTTGAGGGGAAGCCGTATGAGGAGCAGCTGAGGGCACTTGGTCTGTTCATCCTGGAGAAGAGGAGACTGAGGGGAGACCTCATTGCAGTTACAACTTCTTGTGAGGGGAAGAGGAGGGGCAGGCATTGATTTCTACTCTGTGGCGACCAGTGACAGGACCCCAGGGAATGGCCTGAAGTTGTGTCAGGGAAGGTTTAGGTTGGGTATAGAAAAAGGTTCTTCACCCAGAGGGTGGCTGGGCACTGGAACAGGCTGCCCAGGGAAGTGGTCACAATACCAAGCCTGGCAGAGCTCAAGAAGTGTTTGGATGACACTCTCAGGCCCATGGTGTGACTCTTGGGGGTTTCTGTGCAGGGATAAGGATTGGACTCGATGATCCTTGTGGGTCCCTTCAAACTTAGCATATTCTGTGATTCTGTGAAGGAAGAGAAAGCAGCTGGCCTTAATGTTTCCAAAGAACCCTCCTGGACTTGACTCTTCCAAAAATGGATCAAATTTACTTCACTGTCCTCATCTTGTAAGTTCTGTATTACAGAATGGGTAAAGCCAAACCTCACAGCACAGCCTTGGATGCTCCCTGGCAGGAATCAGGAAAGATTTTTCCACCCATGCTTACTTGGCCAGGTACACTGTGGCTTTCCCTTGTATGAATATTTCTTGCTATTCTGAGGCATCAGAGAAGCTGTGGACGCCGTACAGAGCTACTGCTGTGCTATGCAGGAGAGTCCTTTTTCTTGAGGGCTGGCTGGTGAGCATTACTTGGATGCTCAAGAGCATGCAGATCACCCAAAGAAATATTGAAAATGAATTTTCTGAGGGCCTCGAGGGATATTTTTTTTTATGATTCCCCTTGCACAATGCATAGCTTGCCTGTTAGAATCATGTGGACATACTTAAATGAATAAATTTCTTGTCTCTGTTGCTTGCTGCCAGGAGCATAGCTTAATGTTCTGAGAAAAGCAACTCCTTAGTCCACCTGGTCTTTGGGCTTAACATAAGGAACCCTGATTGAGAATCTGAGTAAAAAATTATCTACCATACTATTTATTGTCTTTTTTTTTCTTTATCACTCTTAATCACATAAAAAATGCTCAATTTACTATACAGACTGGACTGAATAGAATGACTGTTTCACAATTCCATTTATCCACCTTCTTTTGGGTACTTTGTTTGCTCTCTGTATTAACAAAGTGTGTAGGACGAGTAAGGATCAGTTACTCAGATCTGACAGAGCAATCACATAAATCCAGGACGTGCATCTGCTGCTGTGGCTGACAGTCCCTTTTCTCTCCTAAGTCATAGTCATGGTCTGTAGACTGAAACACTGTGACCTTTCCGATCTACCTGCAGGAGTGTTCACACTGTCTGGCTTTATGCATAAAAATGCTGAAGTTTAGTCTTGTAATCATGCATATTCCACCACTATTAACTCCCATCTACCCCTATAAAATGATCTCACAATAATTAGTCTCTGTGTGCGCACACGTGTATCTTTGTGCCTGTGCCTACACGTATATCCATGAGCTTCAGACTCTTGGCTACAGTATTATGGTTCACACCAAGCCAAAGAATAAGCTCTAAGCTATCACAGATGGGTTAAGTACAGCCAAAGCCAGGCAGTAAAAATTAAAGGTTCTATTTTTATTTTTCATTCAGGATCTCAGTGTCTCTCTCATACAAACTTTCTAGTTGTCAAGCTTTTGTGATATGAGTTCTTGGGGCTGTTTAATATCTTTGTCAGTGATGTGGACAGTCGGATCAAGTGCACCCTCAGCAGGTTTGCCGACATCACCAAGCTGCTTGGTGCAATCAACACGCTGGAGGCCAGGGATGCCATCCAGAGAGACCCTGACAGGCTGGAGAGTTGGGCCCTTCTGAACTCATTAAGTTCAATAAGGCCAAGTAATAGAGGCTGGGCAGAGAATGGACTGAGAGCAGTCCTGAGGAGAAGGACTTGGGGATGCTGGTAGATGAGAAGCTTGACATGACCGAGCAATGTGGGCTTGCAGCCCAGAAAGCCAATTGCATCCTGGGCTGCATGAAGAGAAGCGTGGCCAGCAAGTCAAGACAGTGATTCTTTCTCTCTACTCCACTCTCTTAAGACCTTTCCTGCAGTATTACATGCAGCTCTGGAGTCCTCACAGCCCAGGAAAGACATGGACCTCCTGGAGTGGGTCCAGAGGAGGGCCATGAAGATGATCAGAGGGCTAGAGCACCTCTCCTATCAGGACAGGTTGAGAGAGATGGAGTTTTTCAGCCTGTGGAAGAAAAGGCTCTGGGAAGACTTTAGAGCAGCCTTCCAGTACCTAAAGGGTACAAGAAAGCCCCATCCCTAGAAGATTGTAATGCCAGGTTGACCAGGCTGGGCTCTGAGCAATCTGGTATAGTGGAAGGTGTCCTTACCTGTGGCAGGGGGCTTGGAACCAGATGATCTTTAAGGTCCCTTCCAACCCAAAACACTCAGTGGTTCTATGACTACTCTCTGCCATCATTTCCCTTGTGATCAGATGAAAACATTTCCCCCAAGCAGCGCAGCAGCCTCAGGAATGCTCTCACTTGTGGAGACCTCAGAGAGCTGCCTTTGAGAAGCTGACACTTCCACCATGTGGAAGAGCAGGCTGCACTCATCACTGTCACACTATAGAGACTAAAAAGGAAAGACATGAAAAGACAGGCAGATTTTCAGCAAATCCTGACTCAAAAGATGGAAATCCCGCTTCAATAAAAATTAATCTGGGAGATTAATTTCAAGGTGTGGGTGATGGCAAAGATAAACTAGAATGCTAAAGAGCTTAAGTATTCAGGGTCATCTCCAGCCTCAAAAAGCATCGTACTTTTTCATTCTTAAAGTACAACAGTAGGTACAAGAGGCAAAACCCAGAAGACATAAGTTTGATTCTGATTTCTGTATTTGAAGGCCCACTCAGACTTGTCACTCAGGACAGATTCCCTCCTGCAAGCACAGGACCCCAAGTGTTTTTCCTTTTCAAGTTTTTGAGCACTTCTAATGGCTTCTTGCAGGGATGTTCAAAGGCGCTCTCCAGCGTCCCTGCTCTATGCACACTTTAAAGCATCCCTTTTCATGTCTGCCCATGATCTGCTAAACTTTACTCCTTCATTCTCTTTATTGATATTCATGCTATTTATATCTCCACCTGTTTGTTCATAGTGGAGACTTCATCCAGATCTCCCACACAGATCAGCGGAGGTTTGATGATTTAGTTCACTTAGGATGAGAACAAGGACACACTTCACAGGAAATCATTTAAATTAACTAAAGAACACTCTGTTCCCCAAATACTGCCAAACAGATCACAAAGGGAAGAAAAAAAAACCCAAAACAACAACTAAACCCCAAACAGAAAAAAAGGCATTAAAAAAATTCCAATGCTATAAGATACCAGTAGCAACCAGACAATCAGACAGTTTTGTTAGTCAGGTTGGAAAGCAGAAGCTGTGTTTTGCACAGGCAGTTACAACATCAATAGGTCACAATCCACAACTCTGGTTTCAGAAAAGAGTTTTATCTCTATTCTAACAAAACATTAAAATTATTAAGTTAGGGAGAAATTTTTTTCTAGCACACTTGTGTCTCAGCTTTCCAAAGAAAAGTAGCACCATCATAGATGATTATTGCCACTTCTCCAAAAACCAACCACATCCCCTGCGGTTCAGTTATCTGATACCTGGCATGCAGCAGGACAGCCATGAGAACCTGGCTCAAATTTGTTGTACAAAAATGGTTACTGAGCTGTGAGAGAATCCATAAGCTAAAGCCAAGCAAGAAAAAAATGCAGACACAAATAAAACTACTGAGATGGTTCCAGTCAGTGCCTCAAGACAGAAACAGTAACACAAGAAGCTATAAAGCCCTAAGAAAAAAAATGGAGAATCAGAGACAGGAATTCAACACAAATGCTCAAGGCTAAGCTTGACTGAGCAAGCCAGAGAGGAGAGCCCTTTCCCACCTGACTGATGACTAGCTGACAACCCACCACCCATCAGGCCTCTGCAATCAACACAATGATGTTCTGCTAACCTAGTAGTGTTTTTATCCTTGTTGACTATTACATGCATTAGTCAATAACTTACCACTTAAATTGCATGTAACCTGCTTTCACAGACTCTCTGCACACAGAGATGCCCAAAGACAAGTGAACCGCTGGAGGGTGGGATACAGAGAGTCTCTCAGTCTGCAGGAGCAATTTGTTAGCAAGTTAAAATGACAAGCAGTGCAACTAGACACTTCCACGGGGCTGCAAAGCAGAATCAGAGAACAACACTCCTTATTTTGCTCAGGACTTAGCACAGAGGCAGGCAACATGCTGATACAGACAAGTGCATTGGTTCATTCTACCATTGTGAACATGCCAGCAACACACTGCTTCTGAATATCTTTTTTTGAATATCCAATATGTATCTAGAAATGATAGCACAAAAGCACAGTAAAAGACGCTCAAGAGAAATAAACAGACCAAGTGACAGTGTTGCTGCTGCTACTGCCATTTCTGCTGCTGAATCTGACTGGTGATATGAAAAGTGAAAGCACACAGAGATGACAGCTGCTTTAGAGTCAAGACCATCAGATCAGCTCTCTGTTTTCCACAAAGCAGCAATACATCTAAATTCCTGTGCCCCAGAATGGGCACTCGAGAGAGTACTTTCCAAAACCTCAACTACTAACTTATCTTAGGTACCTCTTTAGGTCATGACCCAGCAAAGTAATCTATATCTACTAGGACTGAGAGTGAAATCAGTAGTGCTCAAGGATGCTCAAGATGTATTGCCCAGTTGTGCCTACACATTTTCACTTCCCCTGTCTCCTAAGAACTTAAAAGTTTTAAAAGAACATAAAGTTTAAGCACCTGTTTATGCTACCAGAATGTGGAAAAAGTACAAGCCAACATACTCTCTTTTTTTGCCTGTGTGTTGAACGGAAGGGTGGAAATAGCATTATAGGCAGCTATTAAATAATAGAGTTGATAAAAGGAACCAGAACAGACACTGTGAGCCCATTTAAATCAAAACTCATACTGACATCCTGTGACATTACTGGGACTTTATCACAAGGTAAAATGCGGTTTAGATGAAACTCTATTGCAACTCTGAAGAAATCACAGAATATAGCAATGTTACCTTTAGGACTCGCTGAAAAAGGAGGAAAAAAAATTTAAGTGGACATTATTTCCTCTGTTTTTCCTCCTGTGTTGAAAATCTGTACTGAAATTGTAAGTGCATTGCCTCTCACTTGAGTAGGCAAAGAGTTAAGGATCTTTAGCACTTGCTCTCAGTAGACTTTATTCTCTTGCACATCGCATTCTGCCAATGTGATGCTCACTGGGACTGAGTATGTCAGAGCCATTAGTAAAAGCAGAACAAAATGTTGCACTTCTTAAAAATCAGTAAATAAATCTGGATATGAACAAATATGTCCAAATTAATGGGGCCTTCATGTCCATGCCTGGGGATGGGACAGTGCTATGCACCCCTGAAACCCCAGGAGTGCACTGCACCTCTTAAATCAGAAAACAGAAGTTGGTCTCAAGTATCCATCCCTGTATGACCACATTTGTTGGTAAGAGCGGGCAGAAAAAAAGATTATAACTTTCTAATAATCTTATTACACGATGTAAATAATTATACTCTATGTGTGAATTAAAATTGGTCTCTTTCTGGATGGGAGTCACCTCTGCCTCGTCCCCTATACCTGGTTGTTTACTGAGACTCTGCTTCTTTCTGCATCTTCTTTCTTCCAGACAAACAAGATTCAAGGGCCCTTTCCCTCAATTTCATACCTTAACAATTACCTGTCTCACTCAGGTATCTCCTTCCACCCATCTTATCTGTGCCACTTTATCACTTTTCTTCCCATTTCAAGACCAAAGCCCAACTATGCCATGTCTCCATTCCTAATGCTCTTATAGGTGCAATGTAGTTACAACCCAAAGGGAATGAGGACCATGGAGATACGGAAAACCCATCAGGTGAGGAGACCAAGGCATGAGAAAGCAAGCAGAAGAACAGGTCTGAGCTGCTGCAAATTCTTTCAGATGAACAACCAGAAGAGCCAAAAGTGGAGATAGGGATAAGACATGAAAGGCTAGAGATTACATCAGGTCTGTGCTGCTGTTTCAATGTAATGGAAACATTTCTTTTTTAATTTTTGGTTCTGCTTCCATCTGACAGTGTGCCGTATAGAGTCATTAAAAGCTGAGTGGATTTTTATAGTTGCTATTAGAATTGAATTTTATCTTCCTCCAAAAAGATTTAATAAATTAAATGTCAAAGGCAAAAATAATCACTTACTACCATACACATTCCTCCATTTTCACTGTGAAAGAAATTAATCAACAAGAAGTTTTCATCTGATAATATCCATCAAATTCTTCAAGCCAAAGGCTAATAATACTTGAATTAGTGACATACAGCAACACATCCCTGTTCTCCCTGGGTCCCAGGGCCAAAGTATTTGCATGAGTCACTAATGCACTGAATTGTTGATTCAGATCAACCAAGCTTTCAAATGCACTATCTTGTTGATAACCTCTATAAAACACATCCATAGCTCAGAAATGCTGATCCCACACTAATGCACTTACTTCCCAGTACTTAACTATACAGCCTAATAAAAATATTAATGCACTAGAAGTGCTGATGCAGCCCCACCAGAACAAGATTTCCTCACCATAGAAGCATCCCAGTTTTCTTCCTGTGAGCTATGCTTTCAGTAAATGTTAGGCTGGTACATACCAAGGAGGAGAAAATATTAAGTAGTTCTGTCCTTATCAGTCAGACAAGGTTATAGTGACTCAGAAACGATGACGTACTTCTTACCAAAGAGGCAGGGTGAGAGAAATGGAGAAAAAAGTATCCTGACAGATGAAGGAGAGAAGGGGCAAATGTTGAGGTAACTATACTCCAGGACAGAATCAATTTTATTCTTCTTTAATGTGGTTGTGTATGTCAGGCTGTAGGTCCTAGAGGTCCAGAGTTAAGCAATTCCCCAGGTGAGTGAGGAAGTACCCTGGTGGTTTGGAGAAGATGGTGAACTACTACCACTGACTTCAACTGGTATGACACACATTGGTCCACACGTTCCTCTTTGTCACAAAAGGGGCACACATTTGGGAACAGCAGCCTCTTATAATCTAGAACACTGTTTTAACCACCAGTGGGGATTAGAGAGCCAGGCACAAGGTGCTCTGTGACAAACATGGCTCTTACAAGATGGCCTTTACATAGCTTCACAAATAGTAGGAACTGCGTATTAGGAAAAGTATTCCCAGAAGGACATTATATGTCCTGTTGTGATGACACGAGGTAGGGGAAGAATAGCTGGCTGTAAACCTGATAAGCTCTTCTAAAGTCTGAAACTCTCAATTTGAAGAATTAATTACTTGAAACAGGCAATTCCACTCTTTCCACTTTCAAGGAAACTGTTTATTCATCACCTTGGATGAAAGGTGATGTGAAAGCCAAATGCAACTGCCGATGTCCAGTTCAGTTTAATGGTACCTCTGATCTCTGGATGTAAATAAAAGATACCATTTGTAAATAAAAGATATCTAATTAATCAAATAAACATAAAGGTTAATCTAAGCAAGTAAACTGTCTCTAGGAAGTGTCATTAAAGTAAGCAAACTGGACACACTGAGGTAGTCATTTCTTAAAACTTCACACATTCTAACCAAGACGTACTAAAAAACCCACCAGTCACAAGAGCACAGCAGCCCCACCAGCACTAGAGAACACTAGAACAACACTGATCTCATAACTACCAACATGTTCTAATATCCAACTTGGACCCCTTATACTTAAGAAAATTTAGTAAGTTACTACCAATTTATTAATCTACTTCACATTTTAATAGACAAAGGTTTTTGTTGCTATCACTACAAACTTTTGCACATCACTTTTCAGCAAATGTCTGTGCCTGCTGACCAAGGAAAACACCCTCTGCTGAAAAGAGAAAAAAAGTAGTCTTTCACGAATTGATGCCTTATACTTAGGAACAGCTCAGAAAGGCAAAGGTGAGAAAAACATGTAGCAAATAAACACTAAGGCATACTAAGTAAACACCAAGTAAACAGCAGCTCATCTTATGGAGCGCTCTTCCTTCTATGAATCCACCCTATCTGTGGAACACAAATAAATTTGACTTTGCATGACAGCATTCCACTGAAGCTTCAGAGTAAGGCATTTCAAAATGCATTAATGGAACTAAGTATCCTTATAGGTGTTCATACAAATTCTTTTTCTATGTAGGTTTCCACTGAGCAGATACAGTTGGTGGCTGATCTGTAATTACTACAAACAAGTATATTTTACTCATCTAGATTTAATGGATTTGCTATTGAAACTGATTTATTTACCTTACAATTTGTTGCATTAACTGGCTAAAGACTAGAAGGATGACACCTATATTGGTTTTACTTTTTCTATGCATTCCACAAAATGCTAAGAATACAACCATATAATCAGAGATGGGCAGAAGGAACTTTAATGTCACTCATTACTCATGGGTAACAAAGGCACACAGAGAGATACATGGGATTCTGTTCAAAAGATGGAATGAAAATGGACTGTCTCCCTCAAGTATACTTATTAATAATTTCTTCTTCTGAATGCTCCCACAAGCACAACTCCTCACTTACAGTCCAGTAGTTCCTTTTAAAGGGAAGCCTTAGAGTATTTTATTAGAAAAAGTAAATTTTGTAGCTCTCATATGAGGATTGGTACTGATATGACAGAAAAACCCAACCCAACCCAACCAAAAAACTAAAACTCCTAAGCTAAAAATAAGCATTGCCATTCTGAAAGCTGGAAGAACTGTCAGACTCCAAGTAAATGGTAATGCTGAAGAATTCAAGCAGAAAAGACACAATAGAATCTCTACAAAAGAAACACAGTACAACAGCAAAAACAGGAACTAGAACAAATGTAGCTAAGGATGATGGAAACATGAAATTATTTCTGAATAGTTATGTCTGTCCTTTAACTTAGCATTTCTTTATATCGTAACATTTGTTGATTTTACTGTGAATTGCATGCTCTGGTCAGGAAGGTACTTTTCCATTTCAGACTGACTGCTTATGTCCCTCTGCAAGAGCTCTGGTCTGTCAGGCAAACAATAAATGTCTTGGGGAATAAAGAACCAATTAAGATCAAAATGACAGTTTCCTGTAAAAGGCCAACATGCCATTTAGCTTTACATATTTAGAAAGGGATACAGTAGCATGAGTAACAACTTTAGTTAAAACAAAATTTGCTTTATGTCTGCCCTATCAAGTTGAGTTCTGACAGACAATGTCAGCAGTGACAAGCTCAGAGGAACTGATGCTGGAAGGCTTTAAAAGGCAACCGTGCACAGGACAGGCCTGTTCCTGGCACCAAAGGAGAAATGATTCAAATCCCAGACACTTTAACATACTAGGAGCATGCCTCTAGCTATGCTGTTTTGGAAAATTTCAGTCTTGACAGTTCAGGCATTTCCCAGAAGGAGGTTAGAGAAAAATACATTGTTTTGCTGGCGTTTAAAAACAAAAGAAAAAATATTTTCTTTAAGAAGCTCTGCATGTGCAGTGTGGAAGTGCAACTTGGCAAGGAAATGCTTTCCAAGAATAACAACCCAGAAGCCGATAGAAAAACTGGAGCAAATCCTCTCCTTAGCCAAGCTATTGAAGTTTGTTGCAGCTGACCTTGCTGAAACTCCATTCGCCCTGAGCGGGCTGAAGTCAGGGTCGCGCAGGGCCACCCAATGTTATTCCACAAATGCAGATTCCTCACTCAACCTCAGCATCAAAAGCACACAGTTTTGTTTTTCTCCTCAGACTCTGGCAGGGCGGGAAAAGAGATAAGGTATAAAGAATGGCACAAGAATGTGGTCAGCACAGAATGCAAAGAATCATCCAAATTCATGAAGATGAGAAAAGGAAACATTTATACATGCTAAAAAAAGCTCTGGATTTCCAAAGCTTGGAACGGAATCCAAAATTTCAAACACAGCATTCCAGAAACACTCTTCCTGTTAGTAGATAGCTTTGTAGCATATTTAAAAATGCTTGTCTTATTCTTTTTTTCCATTAAAAACCCCAAGCTACTAATATTTCGGTTACTCCATTAGCTAAATTGGTAGAAAAATGATGAATGTGAAGCATCTTCCTCATTAATACATGACAGAACTGCCACTATTGTAGGATGTAAGTACTAAATCTTTATCATAAGTCATTTAACACAAAAAATGTCAAGTTACTGCAGTTCTGGTGTTTCCTAATTGTAAAGCACTTTGCAGCTTTATTATGATTCTTTTGGGATTTTTTTGGCACATAAACAGACAGGAGATTGTTGGTATTTATGGACAGTTTTATGAGAATAAAGAAAGCATTCTGTTTGCCTTTATTCTGAGACAGAGAATATTCACACAAAAAACTGTGTTATTCCAATTCAAAGGGTGGGAAATGACCCAACTAGAGAATTAAACTGTAACCCAGCAGTCAAACAAAAACATAGTGTTTTTCCTCAAATATTTATAAAATGGGAAAACTGGCTACGTCTGACTTCTCTCCAGCTCATCTGCTGGTGTCTGGCACCCAATTCCTCAAGCGTGCCAGCCACATGTACTCAAGCATTTACAGTTTTTACACCTCAAGCTAATATGAAAGATGCAGCTGTTGAGAGTTTTAAGAGCAGGAGGTGTGAAACAATAACAATATCCCATTCTGAAACAGCTGTTTATGCACTACTTTTTAAGAAAAAATTAAATAATTCACTAACCTTTAGAGAGAAAGTCCTCTCTACCACATGTTCACTTTTAAAGCAGTTCTTAGCAATTCTAAGTACTTTTATGGTTACATATACGTACACAAACACTTACAAGAACACTGACAATTCAGACCCTTAATGTATCTTGAATGTACCTATGCAGCTACTGACGGGTATTTTATAACATAGACAGGGTTTATTTTGAAAAAGAGAGGCTGAATTAAATGTTGTTCCTATCCTATGTGCTCAAAGAAGCATGCTTTAACACAGATCTTCAAAACAGAGTAAGTAATATTCAAAGGAATATAAATTATTAAAGTTGTTTGGTTACAAACATAGTTTTGAAAACACTTACCCAGTGTGCTTAAGTTATACTCTTCTAGTCTCTGCACTGGTATATAAATACAGTTGACTTGATTTTCAAATGAAATCAATATCAAAAACATCCCAGCAAACCCTCAGGTTTTACAGCGTTCATTTACTATAGATACACACCTACAGTTTACTAAGGGCCAAGTTTCTGAGAAAAAACAAGATCTGCTCTTGAAGAACAGGAAAGGTTCTGGGTTTTGGTGCCACCCAATGGACAACATCAACTGGGAAAAATTTGGAAAGTGAAGCAATGATGGTTTGAACCAAAGAGCTTGAGATTACATCTGGAACCACAGAGACACCTGAGCTGTAGGGAGGAAGGCGGTAAAGCAGCGTGTTTACTGCCAATCTCATTAGGCAGTTGGTTGAAGATGTACAAACACCGCCTTTCCTGTAAATAGTCCTCCATCCCAAAATGTGGTTATCTACAAGCATGGAAAACGCCTCGTGATGCTTTCTTCCTCTATGTGAGCTTAAAGAGAAGACAGACAACAGTCCTTCGCCATAAACAGTTGCCATCAGAAAGGACAAGGATCTCCACTGTATCATCAAGATGACTTTAACTGCTGCCTTGTATATACAGCAATTTTGTTAAAATCAAAACTATATTCCAGACCTCAAATCAAAGTCTGTTTTGGACAGTTTTATGCTATGATAGCAAACTTGTTCAGAGAAGAAGGATCCTTGAAATTAATAATGAGAAAACCTAGTGCTGTAAGAGAAGTCTAGACCAAACTCACTGGTCCTCTCATGTTCTCTTCCTCCCTTCAAATTACAGATTTATTAAGGCACAGCCCAGCAGTCCAGGTCAATTACTGGGAAAAGGCCACGGAACAATAAATCAATTGAATGACTTTCTAACTCATTAAAGGTGAAAATAAAAGGGATTTGAGCAACAGCAGCCTCTTGTGCTCTTGCTGATGGGATTTGTGATTTGCTATTGATTGTCCAAGTGGAGGCACTTAGTTCTCCTTACTTTACAGAAAGGACATTTTGTCATTAAAGCGAGTGACACAAAAAAATCCAACCCAAAAAACCTCAGCCACAGTTGAAGTTTTGGGGGATATGTAGATACCTGGTATTGAAACTCCTCCCTTATTGACTACTATTTTTACAGGGCTTTCCTTAGCAATTTTGCTTTTATTGATACAGAAAAATTAGGCAGAGCACAAGGCCCAAGTGACTTCCAAGCTAGAAGGTGCTCTAGCCCTTCAAAGACAACTAAACTAAATGAAGTTCTGAAACTGGTGTTCTAATATCTTAATTCCTGAACTGCCTCAATTAAATGAGGGATAATGAATATAAAAATATAACCCTATGAATTTAATTACTGAAGTTGGAGTGCGTGTGCTAAAATAAACAAATATGTAGGGAGGAAAAAAGGCATATTAGAAACAATCAGAGGTAGTCCTAAAGCAGATACAGGCAAGTAGAAAGGCAGAAAGATCTGAAAATTCATAATTCCCTGGCCAGAAGTCCTGGGCCTTATAGATATTCCTCTCTAGCTCTGACATGCAATTGCTCTAACAGTTTCCTCTAAAAAATAGAGATAGCTTTATTGTATTCATGATCTCAGTTTCCATATAATCAAGGTTTGCCTCTTTTTGAGCAGCCTCCTTCAATTCAAGACCTCCATATTCCTTAACTGAGGAAAACAGCAGAACGCAGCATGATACCATCAATCCTCTATTGCGTATCAGCCCACCAGCCAAAATCCTGGGCCAAATTATTAACCGTGAATCCTGGAAAACCTCTGCTGAGCAAAACCTTGCTCTGCTCAAAGACCCTGCAGTATTTTTCATCTGCATTTATTTTTAGTTTCCTGTTAATTAATTTAAAATAATACTTTTGCTCTGTTTGTATTCAATTAATTAGATTATGAAGTTTCTGGCACAAAACAGCACATTGAAATAGGAGCTTAGTAACAGATAAAATACTGCTCTTTCAGGCATTACTTTGTCACAGACCTAACAAATGAAGACAAATTCAAACAATATCTAAGCTTTGTTTTTTTAATGGTTAAGACAATTACAGTCTTAAAAGAAACTACAGTATAAAAGGCAACCACGGGGCAAAATATGCCCAGCTCAATGGAATCCTTCAGCTATCTTGGGCAGAAACAGGAAGCTTCTGTGAAGCTCTTGACTCTCTTGGAAACCACACACACATTTTTTTCTGGCTTGGCTTCCTTTTTCACTACAGCGCTAATTGTAAAAAGAGGTCAAATGATTTTTGTGCAATTTCAAATTCAGAGCAAAAGCTAGTACATGTCATTAATCAAGTAAATTGCTAATGCCTCATTCTGCAAAGTAAATTACTTAAGTTATATCTCTTTTTCTGTAGGTCTGGTTAAGGACGCAGAAGACAAATGGGTTTTCAGCATTAAAAAATTGAAAGAATATATTCTTCATAATTCATGTGCGGCACTAGGAGGGTGGGTTGGATGCTTGGTTGCTTTTTAAAAGGTCATGCATAGAATGACACGCACCTAGTCTGCTCCCCTATAACTATCCTGAATCTGAAGTTCAGTTTACAGCAAATGTAGCTTACACGACACAATTATCTCACTCTCTTGAAATAAAATCACCAACCAATATTCACAAAGAGGCATTAATTGTTGAATCACCCTTCACAGCATAGCATAGAAGACTTGGCAAAATGCATCAGCTGAGATTTCCAAAGTGGATGAAGGGAACTGAGTATTTAAATGTTACCTATGTTCTGTAGGAGCTGCACACTTTTTGTTTTCATGAGATCAGTTGACAAGGCTGGATCTAAAGCAACAGCATAAGAGAAACGCACATTGTTTCACATGCAACACAGCTAAGTCAACATGCTAACAGTACAAGTAAAACTCTAGGCATCATTTGCTTGTATCAGTTAATCTTCACCTCAGCCGGCTCGCTTCCTGCTCTCTATTCCTTTGCTCATCTGCTACCTCCTGTCCCATATGTAGGAAGTACATCACTAGAACAACAAGGCATAGGCTCCATGACCATTCCCATCTCTTTGCTTTCATACCTGTCCCATCTTTGAACCATGCGTACTTTCTTGTCTCAGCACAAAATTAACTCTATCGATAACATCTGACTCAAGAGGATAAAGCAACTGATGGGAATTTTGCTTGCCATCTACACTTGTATAGTGCTGGAGATACTAATTGCTCTTGGTGGGTCTTACAGAGAGCAGAAGTACATACTAAATAAAAAGCAATTTCATAGGCTAAGATATTATAAATTGAGTCTTTAAATGTATCAGCTCGCAAGCCTCTTTGGGTAGGAACACACACTTGCTCTACAAACCCACATCATTTGTAGCCTGATGTAACACTATCTGCACATCTCCAGACACTAACACCATAAAAGTAAGTAATTACAGTAATAGTACAGAGGTTTTTTGAACAGCAGGAAAGGAATAAGCTGAGATAGATGCAGGAAGAGTGCTAGAAAGTTCTGCAGGAAAGACTGAGCCACCTGCTGACTACATGCAAGAGAAAGCTCTTAAGAGGCAAATACAGTCAGAAAGCAGTAAGTGCAAGTTGAGTTAAAGTGAAGTTTTTCTGCCTTCTAAAGACCTGTAAATACTGCTTTCATTACTATCCTAACCACTACCTACATACACAGGTAGGAATCCTTTAATTCACAAACATATGCAAGAGACAGCTCATGAAATCTAATGGGAACATATGTTCAGACTTAGAAACAGCCTGAGTAGTTCCTCTTCATGACAGCAGTGACAGTCACATCCAACTAACAGCTTCCCTACTGCTAAAGACATTGGCCCCCATCACTGTCAGAGACAAATCAAATCCAAGCAGATTACAGAGGAGCTGCTTAGCTCCTGCAAATGTGCAGTGCCCCAGCTCAGTGTGCACCTTGAGCTCTATAAGCCGGGTAAAACCATCAGCAGGAAGAGAAAAGGAAGCAATGACTGAGAAGAGGCAGGGAGAAAGGAATACCACATTCACAGGTTTTACACCGAGTTAAGGCTGCCCTTAGCTGGCTTACAGAGGCAGCCACACCTGAGCCTTGCTTCCCTCTCAAAACAAAGTGCTTCAAGATGCCCACAAATATTTGTCAGGCACCAGACATGAGATGGATTTTATGAAGCTTTGAAGGGAGGTGGAGAGGGCAGGAGGAAATGAGGTGCTAACGCTGATTATAACAAAAACTGCTGGAGCCAGCCATAATGGGACAGTGGGAGCGTGTCTGAAGGGAAAATGAAGGTGTTAACAGATGCACCACACTGCATCAATGTCAGACTGCCTGGTGACTCTGAGCAGCTCACAAACAGACATGTAGCATGATTGCCCATGCACAGCTCTTTGTGGTTATGGCAGCTATCTGCACCCTCTCAAAAATTATACAGCAAAAGCTTTCATGAGACAATTGTGTGGCAAGGTTGTGGGAAGAACAGAAGTCAGAGATGCACTCTGTAATAAAGGTATTCTTTTACTTACCAACTTTGTATCCCATTTTCACTTAATATGAATGTATTGCAGGCAATAAAGTTAATAAAAAGGCCAGGAGCTGTGGTTAACACAACACTTCCCATGCCTCAAGTGACTTGGCCCTCTCCAGCCATATAGAACCAAGATGTATATTAGCCTCCTCTCTCCCACCACCCGTTTTTAAGTGCCCCGTCATCTGTATTTACACACAGGTCCACAGCCATTCCCCTTTGGACAGGAGAGTAAGGAGAGATTAAAGAGGCACAATAACACTCTTTAAAACATTCCCAGTAAGTAAAATGGCTTTATAAAAGCTTGGGCAGTGATAATTCTTCAGCATCTAACTTCTATTTCTGTCTAGAGTAGCCTATCATTTTCCTTATGCTGAGCTGATTATGGGGGAAAAACCTTACTTGTGTCCCACCTGCCAGGCAAGAGAGGACCTGACCTGCTAGATCTGCGCCAGAGTCTCTCAGTGCTTTGGAAGAATGCTGAACAACACCTTATGAAAGTCGTGCTTCTGAGGGAACATCAGATCTCTGAATCCATGCAGTTTTGCTTTGTCTCCTCCAGTGAGTGCATATGACTCCTCACAAGACAAAACACTATTGCCAGGAGCCTATTCTTTCTTTACTCAGATAGTGCAGTGTACTCAGACAGTACCAATACCTTCTTGTAAGGCACTATGCGTTGTGTTCAAATTAGATTATTTTGTCTCATTACTAGGTTTTTGTATGTGGCAGAATAGCGTAGATAAACATACAGTGTTAGTCCTTTACACTGTGAGGAATACATTTTCCTAAGCGTGCATACATGGCACATCCAATTCCCAACACACAGTCATAAGGGACAGGGGATCTTAGGCACATGTTCACTTGCTGAGTTCACATGCTATTTGTGCTCACCTATTTACCCTGACACCCAAGCACCTCACAATGAGACTGGATGCCAAGTAGAAAGGACACAACATAATCAATGAGAAATGTTAAGTACAGCTGGCACATCCAAAGCCTTTGAGAATCAGAAGAGAACTGAATTTCAGCAGCCTGAGAAGGAGCTGTGGCCACCTTTGGGTGAGGCACTACCAGCAGCAGGAGGCGTTGGACTTCTCTGATGGGTGTGCTCACAGAATGCCTGTCAGATGCAATTCAAGATGTGCCTAGACTAGATATGTTGGTAAGTGTAAGCTATGAAGCAGGCTATTAAGTATAAAATATTTTATGAAGTAGAAAACATTGCTTTCACATCTGTAGTTCTACTATATGTTCCATCATTACACCAACTTTTTATTCCATCCATGAACTGCCCTTGATTTAATAAACTGAGCCTCAAAAATTTGCACAGGCAGATACACTAGCTTACTGATTAATGACACTTGTACAAGTGGTGGCATCTGGGATCTTAATGAAGTCTGGAAAATGACTACCTTGCTAATTCCAAGGTGAATAAATAGTTAAATAGGGCTTTTATTCACAACTACATATTTTCATGCATTAAGATGACTTCAATGTAATTGCCAGGCCCAACCTTTGTAGTCACCAAGAGCTACACTTGTTTATTTTATCTGAATAGATTTGCCACAAGAGCGCTTTCAGGCACTGCTGTAAGGTTTATGTATGCTTGGGTGGTACAATCTGCATTTCTGTATTTTGAAATATTTAGGTTCATCAATAAAGCTAAAGGGCAGCGAATTAAAAATCAATACAAAGACAGACTTCTTAAGGCAACACTGAGGCAGTTCATGGAATACAAAATTGCTAGAATTTGTTAAAGACAGGTGCAGATAGTGAATTTTAAGAAGGAATCTCACATAAAAGAGGTAGTAAAAATAAAAAATCACACTTTGGAGTGTGAACTGACAGATACAAAGGTCATGAAGTAACTCCTCTGCCTTTTCAACCTTAAGTAAATTACTGCACACTTGATTAGATAAATTACTGAAAAGAGCTGTGGGTCACCTTGATACAGCTCCATTGCTGTCACAGGCGGTGTGCTGATACGCCACAGGAGTCAATGAGCTAATTCAATATGGCAAAGTCCGCATTAACACTGTATTGTTTCCTGTTATGATCCTAACATAAGGGAGCTTGCAAAGCATTCCTCACCCTTCCCAAAACATAGACAGGGAAGCAGCAGGTTTTTGTTTGCCTTGCGAGAGCAGTGACCTTGGACAACCTTCAGAAAAAGTAACCAAATACAAGTACAAGCATAGCAGTGACATAATGGTGATGAAAAGAAATTCCTCAGACTTACGCTTTTAGAAGACAGAAAAAACTGAATGAGAAGGAAATCCTCTGCCAACACAAGCCGTGACAACCACATTTCATTTCAAATCAAAGCCATCTTTAATCTCATCTGAAAACCAGTGTCAGCACAACACTCAAAGACAACTCGAAACAGAGAATACTGGGCTGCAGCAAGTTAAGGGAAACTTCATTCCAAATACTTATGCCACTCTGAAAAGCTGTTAGGATTATTTTATCCACCATCCCCTGTGTCTGTCATCTAGTGCCATGTTTAAAGAGAACTCACAGGCCAAACAAAACAAGTTTAAAAAAAGGAAGTAAAAAAAATTACAGACATTCTCAAATGCTTCCCATGATACGTTCATAGGATCGACTACCCTAATGCCTAAGATAAGCTGCTTAACAAGGCTAATATGAACTAGATAATACCAGATACCTGATCAGATGGCAGCTGTTATCTCCAGCCTTTTCCCTAACAAATCTGACTCTGGGCACTTGCTACTTTAAAACCTTGACCAGTGCAGGGATTGAAGTTTAGCATTATCCCCACTATTACTGCACCCTGTTCATCAGGTTTTTTTCGATTTCTGCTTCCTCGATTCGACAACTGTAGAACAAACCCTTATCAAATCTTAGTCATCTGTAAATCTTGGAAGGCAATGGCAAACGATAGCCATTAAAGAAGCTCTACAGCAAAATTTCATAGTGTCTGACTGGTATATTTGTACAGACATCAGCAGAGGGAAGACTTCTGCTTTTGTTCACTCAGTCAATGAACAAAACTTGTAAAAATACAAAGTTTAGGAATACTAGAGCTGGTTAATCAAATATGCAACTTCCCAAGACCAGTATTTTCCACTGAAAAACTGATCTGCTGAAAAATACTAATTTTTATTATTATCACCATCAAAGGAAATTTCAGGTAACGTACCTCATTATAGCGTTTCTTGCCCCAAAAGGTGTTTGTAGGGTTTTTTTAGTGTGAATTAAGCCAAAATGTTACCTTGAGCTTGGATTAAGAAATTACTAAACCATACTTTCGTAACAGCATGTTGATTTTTGTAAATTGAGGTATGGGCTCACATTTTCAAACATAAATTGAATGGTTCAGAAGATTACATTTCCTATAATGCAATGCAGATCTTCCTTGACGGATCTGTATTATATATTACAGAAACCACATAATTTTGTATAATCCCTGGAGATGTAGCCCAAAAAAAGCAGGCCAACCCAAAAGGGAGAATGGAAAACACAACATGCTTCTTAACTGCTACCCCCATCTCGTAAGTAGCTTAAATACTAAACAGGCTCAAAAGGAAACACTGCAGAGCCAAACAATAGTAGAAATTAAGCATTTTCAACCTGAAAAGTGTTAAAATATTTTATTTTAATTAAATAAAAGTCAAATGGATTGTTTTGGAATTCCCACTATGTTAAATGTCATGTTTCACATTTTAGCACCAGCCTGGAACAAACTAAAATATTGAAATGCAGGCATTCCCACTGTGATGGAAACTTCAAATTTTGCCTAGCTATAATCACAGCTAACTCCCTTCCTTAATTTCAAAGGCAAAACTGAAGTCATGTGTAAGGAGAGTAATTTGCCCTGTTTCTATGGGGGGTTTTCCTTTTAAAAAGTCTCAATTTTTCTGAAATGAGAATGCCTCCAGTGAAGTTTAGAGATCTGCTCTTTAGATGCTCATCAAATGCATACAGACATACCAAGGCACAGAGCTCAGACAGGAGTCAGCAGGTCATGTACAGAAGATAAAGCCATATTAAGGAGTAATATCAACATTGACCTATGTAAGCTAATACTACCACCTCCATGGAAAAATTACAATCAGATGGTTCCCCTGGGCTGCAGAAGATAACAGAGACAAACGTCAGTGAAACTATGACACTTCTAGCTCCTCATGCCAACAACACATTTTTTCCATTCCCCACAATGCTAATGGCACAAGATTAGCACAGCATTACATTGAAGTTCCTAAGAGCTAACCAGACTCTGCCATGGCCACAAGCATTATGAGAGTCCTAAACATTATGTTAAATCCTCTTTCTTGACCTTATTTAGTTCTCACAAGTGTTTAAAGGTGATAAGCTTGATGCCACATTAACTAAAATACAAAATTGTAATTTCCATATCACAGAGAAAAACTCTAAAACTTTCAGTTTATAGTCCCATGTTCTATAAAGCTCTCTATTCTCAGGAAGTCATGGCTTACCTTGAAATCGCTAGACAGGGTGGTTTTAGAAGTGACGTGGCATTTTAATTCCTCCTTGGTAGGTACAGAAAAGGCATGTGGAAAGGAGGAAAGATGACTGACGGCCCATTCCACAAATACCTTCACAGGGGCATTCCAGGCCCATTCAGTTCTGCATGGTTATGCTACCTGTATAACATATACGCAAACTTGGCAAGCTGAACAGAATTTGCCATTGTTTTGTGTATTTGGCAGAACACAAGGCAAGCTCAGGCTAATGTATCAGGCCTTGCATGTGTTACCCAATCCCTCTTTCCAAGAATCGCCTCACTAGCATTTAGAGTCACTGCCAGAGCAAAAAGCCAACAAGATTACCCCGTCATGATTGCCACAACCACTAACCCAGCTTTCTTCCTTCATCTGTTAGGTGTATGAGCTCCAACCATCCTTATTCTTGCATCCTCATCCCTGCCCACACTCGTGTCAGCATGATGAGTCAGACACTATTGCACTATCTCACGTCAATCAGTCCTTTGTAACTCTAACCTGTGTGGGAAAGCTCAGCGTGATCCCAGCTGTTAAACAGATCATGCCCCGAAATATTTACTGTGCTAAGGTTTGCACTTTTACACAGGTTTGCATCACTGGGGACAGTGCCATTAACAGCCTGTCACACACTGAGGAGATGGGGGAAAATTTTTTGTCTCACTGAAGAAGCTTCCCTTTTGGGATTTTAATGTCTGTGTGGCAGGTTCCTCATTGCACATTTCTGCTGACAGGCTGTGCTCAGGAAGCATCAAAAGAAATAGTATCGCTCCCCTATCTCCATTTCCTCAAGTATTAAATCTAGCTGTGCCACACTGGCCACACCCACCTTTGGCGAGAAAACATCTAACACAAAATGGTATCACGTGAGCCATGAGAGGACTGGAGAAGCAACAAACTGAAATTGCAAGTAGTCAATTAGCAAGTGGCTCTCACTCTCCCTACCTTTTTAAAAAGCCTGGGGAAAAGGCATGAATCAGGCTGATAAACACAGGAACCACTCACCTCCAGGTTATCGGTTCCAACTAAATCCTGAGCCTAAAGCAGCAGGAATTCCTCTGTTACCCCCGGAAGGTTATCTCGTAGTTTGTAAAAAAATTTCTAGAGATAAGTCATACTGTATGGAGCATTTACTTACTGCTAAATAAATATCCATCCAAAAGAAGCACTAACGGAAGGATAACGCACACAGGACCATTACAGCATCAGAGTCCTGCTACACCAAAGCTACCTCACCAAGGAGAAAAACAACCTCCTTCTGAGAGAGGCAGCATTACTGAACAGTATGAACTTCAAGGGCTGCTAAAATTTCTCTTTCTTTCTATAAGTCAGACTTACAACACCTCCTGTGTGACCACTTTCTCACAGAAATACTTCTATTTTACAGCACTCTTTCTCCTGCACAGCTTTACTCTGATGTATTTATAGGCCCCACTCCTCCCCAGTACGCGGTCACTGGACTTTTCTGACAAATGGATGGAAAAATGCATCTCCTGGAAACCGCCGTGCTGTTATTGTGTCGAAACCACTACAGGTAAACAACATGACAGCCACAAAGGGAGGCTTGCAGCAATGAGCACTTTTGATGCTGTAACAGCGATACTGATTGCTGACAGGTACCTGAGGCAACACCTGAGCACAACAGCTACCGTCCATACGCAAAGATCACTGGAGGGTCAGAGCTTCAGGGATACAAATACACATATGCACCACAGACAGGAATTTCTGCCAAACTTCATTGCCACTTGTTTCTTGAGTATGACATCTCTTGAGCACAAGGAAGGTGGTCTGTTGTGTGCCCACTGCACAGGGTGCTGCGCAACATGAGCTGGCACTGGCCAGGAGACCCAGGCAAGCTGGTGGAGCCAGACATTGTCCTCAGTGCCATCCCACTGCATCCCATTTGGGTGAGTGGAGCAGGCTGGGGACACCAGTGGGTGCCATTGGCTATGCCAAATGATTTAAGGTGATGAGAGAAGCTTTAAGTCTGCTCAGGAAATCCAGTCAGGACGTGCAGGAGATGGGCTGAAGACAGGGCACCCTACCAGGCTACACCGAAGTGAGGTGTGAACTGCTTACAACAGTGCCCATACAGGAAAAAAAACAGTTTCCAGATACAAAAACCAGTAAGTCACCTGCGTCCTGGGCTGGACACGGGCCCTGCTGTGTTCCACTCAAAATGGGGACAGGTGGCTGAGCAGGGCATCCTGTGCCCACCAAAATGTCTTGTGCGCATGTGTGGCAGCTTTGGTCTCAAAAGGTACATACAGCATGTGAGGGAGCTTCCCTCCATGTTTTGCACACACATTGAGAGGTGCCTGTTTAGAGCAGGCAACAAGTGCAGCAGCGAGACCAGAACTGGATTAAAGGCTCAGTAATTCCTCTTACTTCCTTCAGTCAGGTCAGAATAAACATGGCTGCTTTTTTGAAAACTGTTTTACATTTGCAGGGCACCAGACCTCAGCCACTGCTTGTTGTGGCACCCCGCGAGGAACCCACACTGCACCTCAGGCTCCAGCCAGGTGATCCCTGTGAGCACTCTGCGTGTCTTCACTGGGCACCAGACTTGCCAAGGGTACCTCTGAAGAACAACAGAACTTTTATCTTGCCTCCATTTGAAGCAGCCTCACTTCAAACACCATTTTCTCCCCCAGATACTCAGTGAGAAGCAACCTGTAATAATGGATTGCTGGCAACGCAGATATTTTTGCATTCATACTTCTAATCAGGTTTCCAAACAGAGTGATAGACTCCTGCTGGCAACAGCACGCCCCCTCAGAATCCTTCCTTCCTAACCTTTCCTCCCCTCTTTCTACCCATCAGGATTACACACAATATTTATGAACATAATTACCCTGTCCCTTAAGAGTGTAGCTGTCTGTGAAAACCACAGTACACCTATTCTATATTTCACATTAATAAGTCTCATAAATAAACCTGACAATTTACAATAGCAGCTTTCTTACAAATACAAAACTTGCCTTCCAGTTTATGATTCCTTGCTGGCTGTTTTAAACATTGGGGTGTTTTTTTTAATACTAGTGCACGTATTTTATAGCTACTGCTGCTTTATACTGTAAAAAAGAAAAAATAAGGTAAAGAACAGGTTTGATCTCCCCCAATTCAGTAGTAATAAGAGTTGAAAGAAATGTAAAGTAACAGCGATGAATATAAACTTGCTTGGAAAATTACTCTTGCTCCCATTATGCTTTGAAAGGCGTATTAGAAAAAGTCTTAGAGGCTTCACTATTACTCATGCTATAATGTGCTACACAAGAATAATTTCGAACATTGTCTATCTTGTAAAAAACTAGCTGTGGTGACATTAATAATATTCTGTGGTTAGAGAACTGGCCTGGGGACTTGAGAAAATTAAAACCAGGGCTCAATATTTGACTATAATGGATTTCCTGTGCTTTGTTGGATATAGAATTCCACCCATCACTCTAATTAGTTATCTTCTACCTAATTCCTCTTTCATCCTTAGCGAGCAGCCATATAGCTTATACACATGAACGCTAACCAAGCTATCTCTTGGATTACACTCTTTTCCTACCTCAGTGGGAGACCTCACCTATGAAATCAAAACGTGTTCACATTTCCCGGCACTTCTGCCAACTGCATGTTCCTGGCGCTGGCTCACTCAGGTCAAAAAGCACAGGCTCAGCCTGCTGGCCTTCCTGAAACCTCACGTGGCACTGCCCAGCAACCTGCTTGGCACAACCGTGTTTCTACAGCAGCTCACGGATCAACGCTGCTTTCATAAAGGGGTTGGGATAAATGTTGAGCAATTGGGATCATTGCAAAAAGTGAGGATTTTCCAACATTAGCTACACTGAGGGAAAACTGGTAAAAAACCCACAGTTTACGAAACGTCTGTATGTCGAGCTGTATGTTGGGCGTGACTTCCATACGCATTTGTGTGAACACCTCATGGCTTCCCACTGAAATAGGCATTTGCAGAAGAAGAGTAATGGGTACATAGCACAGAATCACCATGTGTGATCCAAACAGTAAATTTGTTCTACACCAACACAATAATCTATTGATTACTATTAAAATCAGATTTATTTGCACTCTATTCAGTGCATTACCTGCCAAGAATCTCCGCGAAAGAACATTCTGGTGATATACTATTACATTTCAGTATTTCATATTTCCTTCTATCTGAAATAACTCTGCAGTGACGCATTTTATCTCATTTAAATTAGTTAGCTTACGCCTGTGACTTTTTTTAATTATTTTGTTTTTCAGGAGAACATTTAAACAGCCATTCCTGCTACTCAGTCACAGCTCTGGGGTACTACATGAAATCTTTCTTACAATAACAGTACCTAAACATGGGAAGGCAGGGCTCTGAAAGGACATTTTACTCACATTCTCATTGTGTTACTGCATCCAAACAACAATAATTTCAACTAAGTCTAGAAATACAGATGCAGATTCTCTCTTAGGTACAGATGACACGGCTAGCAGAAAACAGTGTAACAACAAGAGAGTAATATACAGTGAAGTCACTCCAATGGAAAGAAATCCCCAGACAATATAGGGCTGGAATAGCACCATCTGTGTAAAATTACAAATTCCCCATTTCTAATAATTTATAGGACAAGTACTTGCAGCTTATCAGTATTATTAATATCTACAATCTGTTTAGTATTTTCCTTACAATTCTAGCTCCTGGACCATGGATACCAGCAGAGTCTCGGCTCCCAACAAAAATTACTCGCAGTTGTGGTTTCAAAGAACAGCTAGAAAATACAAGACTTTAGACTTAACAAAATAAGATGAGAACAAAAGCATTCAGATCTCTGTTTAAAGTCTTGTAATTTTCTAAGTAGAGACTTCTCTCGTAATTTTCTATGTTTGACTCCCCAGACAAGTTAAGCCTTTGCTCATCACCATAACTTAAAGAAACTGCAACATAAGCTTGTGACCAGCCTTGGCGAAATGTAAATTCAATAAAGCAGAGTCTTTCTATTTCCAGAACTCTAAATAAACTGCATTTTACTGAGTTAGTGAGTAACAAAAATCATAACTTACCCATTAGGTTTTATATCTTAGACTAAGAGAAGAGCAGAAAACAAGGCAGCAGAACAATTTTTTAAAAAATAACTATTTTTTTCCAGCAGCATCTTAAGCTTTGCTAATAATGCAGTCATTTCAAAACCTAAATAAGTTTAAATAGAATAACTATAATAAACATTTTATATAGGAACTTCCACTTAAACCATTAATGTTCCACCTAAAATTTAAAGAAACAAAGATGAGAGCATAGTGATGTGTAACTTGTTAGTTTTCTCACTTGCTTCCTTCCCTGAGACCATCTGCACTTTGCAGAGATGCTGAAGTAGCAAGTGGAAAAATTAGAAATGTAATTATGTGCTTTACCAGAGGCAGTAAATACTGGAAGATCATTAGAAAACATGACATTATCTGGAAGATGCAAAAATCAGGCAGTGAATATACTCCTGTTCTGCATGTTAAATTTAAGGGAGGTGAACAGTCCCACTGACTTCCCTGTTACTTCTTACAGGTACACTTGACTGCCAGGGCTCTGTTGAATGCAAGACTGAGTGCTCAGATGGAGCAAGATGTGATTCTGGTCTCTCAGCAAACTGTGCAACACAAGCCATCTCTCTGAAGTTGCTGGGTACAAATCTCTTAATTCGTGAATTAAACAGTAACACTCCCATTCAGTTTAGATAGACCAAACACCATTCAACCAACATTACAAAAAGTGAGGGAGAACAGAAGCAGACTTGAAAAATACAAGTTTTTCATGAAGGAAGTAGCAGACAAACTGGAAATAAGCTTTGAGGTTCTCCCTAATTTCCCAAAGCAAAAAAGGGAAAGATAAATCAGTCATGCCTGTAAGGCCAGAATTAAAAGAGAAAGGTTAGCTTGCCCTTAAAATGATTTAGTATTTTCTTCTGGAAAGTTGGAAGGTAAGCATTTCTGAATAAATTACCCTTTTTAAGTCTTGATTCATGCTTCAGTGCTTTTTTTGAACATGTGCTTAAGTTCTGTTGATAGGGAAACTTATTTATTCACCTGCTAAAGTACTTTTCTAAATTGAGACCTAAATCAGCATCTATAAAAGCTTCATTCAAATCAATGGGAATCTTTTTATAGACCTTACTAAGGGCTCTATCAGTCACTAAGTCAAAGGAGACTGAACCAAGAACTGGAAAAATCCAGGCTTCTCCTGGAAGAATAAACTCCAAAACCTCTGTACTTACTAATAACTTTCTTTCATACTCTAATATTAAGTGACAGCACTAATAATATGCAATATCAAGTTATTAAGCATCTAGTCCCGAGCCATCCAATTAGTCTGCTGTGATGTAATTAAAACAAAACCAACATTAACTCAAAAGTTAAATTCACTGCAGTTGAGATGAGCAAAAGCAAAGACTAAAAGTTCATTAGAACTAGATGAAATTCATATCCAGATTGGTGTAAGCTCTGGGTAATTAGCTTGAAACAGCTTGGCATTATCCAAGGAGGATATGGGTAATTGGGTTCAACATCCCTGAAGATCTGCTATGTTTCTTGAGACAATAAACCATTTTTGCTTTGAAGCTGCTTTCCGTTTTCTCAATCAATCTCGTCTGACAAGGGCTATTGATCTGATAATTTACTTGTCAAAACTTATTAGTCAAGGCAGAACAAAAGTAACAAGGCATGTGGCTAATCCAAAAGATGAATCTGTCCTAATGACTTTCAAGGATCCCAACCACTCTAGTGATCAAACACATCTCTGAAACAGTTTAGTCTAGGCCATGGTACAAGAAAATAAGCAGGCCAAGATTTATTATATTATTTTATGCAAGGTGGCTACAAAGAGGTAAAACTAGTGTATAAAAACACACAGCAAAGCACCCAATCACTTTGTTTCAGACCCAGGTGAAATGCAGTCTTCTATTTAAAATACTTACGTATGCTTAAGTTCAGTGTCAAGGAAGGGCTTCCTTGAATTTACTGTTTCCTGATTGCAACTACCAACCTGCCTGGGACAAGTTATAGCTGAAGAAGGAACTGATCACCTAATCTGACAATGGAGATTTGTTATCCTGCTACTGTGTCAGGAAAGATGATGTTGCAAAAGTGACATAACATTATCCCCATTTGTCTCAACTTCTCTTAATTGACAGCAGAGTTTGCAATGTATTATGGAAGGTCAGACATTTTCTCCTTGAAGGTTTAAGAAGATAGAGCACCTTCCAATCATCCTTCACATCATCAGTCATGTAGCTGACCTAAAGTGATAACAAAAGAGCCCTGACAATTCCCCATTATGCCCAAAATGATCTTTGGGCAACCTTACCTCCTCCCACAGTCTGTTCTGATTTACAGTTGACTGATGTTGACTCAGCTCACTATATTTCTAGGGTGTTGTAGATACAAAAGGAATAAAATTCAGTTCAGTTTTATCTTACGTACACAGAAATCAGGAATCCAACTACCAAAACCGTGAAGCTGGATTAGGATGCAGGATGCATTTCTTTTCTTAAAATTTAGGAGTCTAAATTTTCTGGAACTTTTGAGAGACTCAAAAGTGTGACATTTGAGTGACACCTTTTCATATGGAAAAATGAAGTTTAAAATGTGCTCACAGGAAAAAAAAACCCAAATTAATATTCTTTGATATTGACATGATTATAGAGGTTGGGGTCTAATGGAAAATAACAAATATTGCAAGTACCACTAGAAAATTCCATGAGGACAACACTATCATTTTGCTACATTAGTCTTCTAAGATTAATAAGGGTAAAAAGAAAAGAGTATATCTTTGTATTCGGCTCCTCAATCCTGATGCCACAAGTAACACAGCCCAGGAAGCACAGCCATGCACCTTTTACACAGCTATTTTAAAGAACAGAAACACAATTTCAAAACCTACATGAGTTGGAGAACACACTCGGTTTTATCAGCTATGCCATCTCCTCCAGTGCTACCCTTGGCAGTAGAGACAGGCAGGGACTCTAGAACTGGGGTGACTTTTTGCAGGGTTGCAGGATACCTAGTTTTTAGCATACAGAATTCAATCCTACTCCATGTCACAACTGCCTCAAGCAGCCTCTCTCCCATCAGCTCACTCTGCAGCTGAAAGCTTGATGTTCGAAGAGAATAAGTACCATGGGAAACAAAAATAGCAAACTAAATATGCAAGGTCTTTCACATCCTACTGATGAGCAGATATCACCAGCTATAGCAATAAAAATGTTTTCTTTCCTGCATGCACATGGGAAAAGGAAGAAAAATTTAATTCTAAATGCAAATCTCAGGAAAAAAGAAATCTTGTGGAAGAATAAGGGCAGTAGGGAAATCCTAGAAACAAAATAAAGCGTATGAGAAAGCATATACAGAAATCAGAGATAATAGCTCAGGGGGGTTGAGTTGTTTGGTTTTGTTATTGGCTTTTTTAATTAAAGATTCTTCATTTTTTCATTCACATTGCTCATTTTCCCCTTCCCATCCACCAGCAAGAAACCTGGCCCTTAAAGATTATTTTTCAATATTGATAAGGTTCACCATAAGTTCTTCCCTCTCTAAGTTCTGGCTGTGGGTTTCGAGTCTCCATGTGACTGGGAAAATGGATTATGCCGTATAGGATGACACATAAAATCAACACTGGATTCTTACCAATGATAATGCACCCTTAGCACAGTTCTGACAAAACGTTGCATGCTAATAAATAAAGTCTGTACGTGAGACCAAAAAGCCAATAATTCCTCAAGCTAAAGGTACTGTTAATCAGGCTTAAGGGGTAATATAATTAAACAGGTTTTAACTTTGTGAAAAGAAAGGTCATTTTATATAAAGTGGAGATGTAAAGCAAAGCCAGAGACTTCAGAATTTGTCCAACGTTCTCCAAAGAAAGGGGAAAATGAGTTGTTGAAATGGCTGAACAAGAACAATTAAAAAAGAGAGTGACTGAGAATATTAGAGAACATTAGAGAATATTAGTTCCTGTGGGCTGCTGAGGAACTGAAAATGCAAGATGCCTAGAAGGCCTCCCACCATATTGCCTAAGGTACTTCATAGATAACTTACAGAAACACATGCTCAAAATCAGACTACCTTGGTGAAATTCCTCAAGATGGGACCTACAGGAGATCAGCTCAGATGACTCACTGTTCATTTTTTCATCAGTAGATACAAAGACATCAGCAATTAATCCAAAGGAACTCCAAGCAGTGTGACACCCATGAAAAAGCTAAAATGTCAAATTCAAGGGATTTGCCCATAATCATGGGAAAGGTTCTCACAGTACGGAGAATATTCTGCTTCTGCTGATTCTGTCTCATAGGTATAAGATGCAAGAGCTTCCTCTCCCTCTCTTAATCACCTATATGATTCTGTAGAACGGATGGGAAAAGAATATATTGACTGTGAAAATCATCCAAGCCCTTTTCTCGACTCTTCCATCCAATTATTGGTGCTGGAAGAAAAAGACCATTTTTCAGCAAATGAGTTAGTGAAGTTATTGTGACATCTCCCATCGCCTCGTAGCCGGCTTGTTACTACTTGTTTATAACAGGGAAGGATGAGAACAAGAAAAGTCATTCTGTTCTCATTAGATTTTTGGATCTCGCATATCAAGCCTGTCTGTTTCACCATTCTTTTTGTAGTCATGTATTTATTGTAGCCATTTTTATTTACCAAATAAAACCAGAAATTAATTTGAGAGTGGCCCACCATTGGAAGAGGTCCACAGACAGACTGAGGAGTCTTTCATCCTTCAAATACTTAAAACTTGACTGGACAAACATGAACAACCTCATCTAAGCAAGACCTGCTTTCAGCTTACCTTCATAATCATCAGAGATCCTTCTGAACCCAATTGCAATTCTGTAATTGATTATCTTACATTGCTCTTCTGCAGTCCAAGGCAGCTGAGAGCACTTCTTCCTCAAGAAATCAGCTCCAGAGTGGCAATGCAACTACTTCAGCGGAGGAATGCACCTGTCATTTGTGTTGATGAGGGCCCTGAGGTTGCCTCCATTCTTTAAGTTGGCTCTTACTGGAGTCATTCAATCCTTCACACAGAATTCAGTTGGACACAGATCTGGCTCCCTGAATACGAAAGACTATGAAATGTGCTGGCATCGAACACAACAAAACCATTTTCAAAAATTGGGTGGACAAATAAAAAATAATAATACAAAAAACTCACAGGCATAAAACACAATGAAGTCCAAAATATGAAACAAAATAATTCATACACAGTGCTTGAATTATGACTAGACTTCATGCTTCTTACATACATTTTTTGTCTGACAAAGCAAAAAAATGTAGGACTCTGAACCTTCTGTGTGCAAAAACCTTAAGATGAGTATTATAAACTGCAAGGGTAAATGCGAAAAACATAAAGAATAGGTGGCTAATTCTCTTAGCTCCTTTCACAATCATTTCAAACCACTCTATATAGAGAATGTGGAGGAAGAATTTATGTGAAGCAAAGCATCTGGTTTAAGAAGAAAGTATTTATACTTTTAGTAGAGTGACGCTACCAAGACTTTTTTCAGTACTCAGGATAAATGCAAGTGCTACCATGTTGTTTTTAGGGCAGCAGCATGTACCTCGTTGGAGTTTGTGGAGACTGAGAAGTGTTCTCAGACTGGGACAGCACTAAAATGCATGTAATGGGCTAGGAGTTATTTTGAGCTACCAAATCTATAGAAGGTAGGTCAGAGCGTTTCAGACTGCAAAATGATCTGCAATTATTTTTGCCTCTTCATGGAAAGGCAAGACCCAGTGCCCTCAAGTCAAAGTCAGAATAAAAGACTCGATTTGGAACTAATTCTTATGTGTAGATGGCAAGGTACACATCTTGGATTTGTTTACACTTCTCTGAGGCTTAACTACTGCCTTCATTTTGAACTTTGCGGTTGAACTCACTCTGCACAAGCTACTTAATTCACCCTAAGTGACTTGCCAGTCACTGCAGAATTGTTAAATACACTTTACCTCCCAGTCATTCAGCTTCGTGTTACCATGGTGGCACCACCAAGACTTCTGCAGATGAAAACATTTTTCCCCCCCACAGGAACACATTGCTTCTAAAACTCATTGATTTAATGTTAAAGAATTCCTTTCCCTTTTCTCTAATTTTACCTTTCAAGTTATCACACTTGTTTTCCTCCACTATAATCTACCAAATTCTTAAACCATGCTGCTCACAACTGCCACAATGTAGTGGTACCCTCCAACTTACCCTCCAACTCCTCTCCCATAACTTTACATACACTATATGAAACCCCAGTGGTATCAGAGGGTTCAGAGCCAGATTTGATAGATCTTATTTGAAAGGCAGGCAAAGGAAAAGTTGTCACCTCCTTATTATGGGACATAATTTATTCAACAAAACCTGCCTGCACTTCTGCTTGCGCTTTCTATTGCCATACCATGCTGTCAACGTGTACCATTTGATATAACCACTTCCAAAATTACTCCTTCAAACATCAATGCAAATTATTCTATCAGACATACTCAGTTGAATTCTGCCACAATGAACTTAATTCTAATTCCTATTTCGATTCATCTTTCTAAGTTTCTTTAAAAAATTTCCTTATCTTCCTTACTATTCCTCAGGCCTCATAACTTCTATCTTCCTTAACACTTCTTCCAAATACTTAATGGAACTGACAAATAATATTCTTCCAGCTATCAAATAATACAAATTATTTATTAAGAAAATAGGAAAACCTAATGGAAAACAAAATACCTAAGTCATTCCAAGCTTCTGCTTATTAGCACTTACCTGCATTTCTCTCAACTATTTTTAATCCAGCTAATAACAGCGCTGCAAATTGTTTTGTCTGAAGGACTCTACCAACTGTTCCACAATAATGGTATTTATCTCTTCTCCCCACCACGCCATCCAATGTGCAAATACAGAGATAAAAAGACCTAAAAGGAAAATATGATTTGTACCATTATGACCTCACTGAAATCAACCACGCTGCGGCAGTTTAACCAAGCTGAGAATATTGTCCTATTTGTTTTTATTAAAGATACACTTTTTCTTACAGTACATTAGTGGTCTAACCAACTGAGTATTAGCAGTCTAACCAGAAAATCTCATTTTTGCTTCAGCTGAAATTCCTGGTCACAAGCACTATTAAATACTTGAGCACAGCCATACCAAAGCAAAGCAAAGGATTCTGTTAACAGTGAACCATACAGTCTCTTGGAAGTTTCAAGAAGCACTAGAAGTCCAGGAAACTTTAGAGATTGAATCACAGAAACCATAGTTTATCATGGCCAGTGGNNNGGGGGCAGGGGAGGAAAAACATATTAAAAAATGTAAAAACCGGATTTAATTAAAAGCAAAAAGACAGCTGATAGCAAAAGGTGGAAGCAGGGCACACTGTCAAGGGACTCTGGTTCACTGTAGTCTTATTTTTAGCTGAGTGGTTTTTAATGAAGTCTCATCCAGAGGCAGCAACAAGTGTGGCTTGTGTCAAATAAACTGGGGGGAAATGCCAAGAGGTGCATTCACCTCCTCACCAACAGAGCTGACAACCCACCTTGAACAGTGCAGTGCTCTGAGATGGAGTTGAGTTGAGCACGACTCCAGTGATGCTGCTCTCCTTCTTGCCATAGCTCTCTAGATTAGGGGGCTGGGCACCGCAGAAGTGTCAGCCAGCACTCCACAGGTCTCTAGCTCAATGTCATTTTACAAGAAGGACTACTGCCAACACTAGATCAGCTCAGCCAAACCATGGTTCGGTCTATCTCAGCCTTGAAAATGTCCAAGAATGGAGACAAATTATCTCCAGACCTCAGTACCAAACTGCAGTTTGGTACTATTACAGAGATATTACAGAGTTGCAGAACCGGACAATGAAAAATCTCATGTTAAATACTCTGAAGCTTCCAAACTGCCACTTCTGGGCACAGAACCCATGATCCACCACCTGCAATTACTAGGAAGAGTTTGGCTCAGTCATTTTTGTTACTCCCTTCAAGTAGTTCTAGATTATTAATTAATGACCCCTTTCCTTGCCCTCACTAGAGTACACAAATTCATTCCTCTCAAGCTCTGCCTGTAATTCATGTGCTCAGTTCCTACCTATCCGAGTACCACTCTCAAATGGAGAGGGATACTAATTTTCCTTCAGTCTGCTACCCACAGTGATCCAAACGCAGACCAGCATTTAGTTCATCTTATTCACATACCGAATGCAATGCTGGTCAACATTCAGCTTGACAACCCTCATAACTTGAAAGGCCTCAGAGGAGGATTGCTACTCAGCCACTTGGTTCCCAGCCTGTATGGACACCAGGGTTACCCACTTGCAAAAGCAGAATTTGGCACTTCTTGTTAAAGGGTCCCCCTAGGACTATCCTCAGGCTTCCCAAGACGCCTTTGGGTTGAAGCTCTTCCTTTTGGCATTCCACCAACAGAAGCACATCTCTCAAGCTTTGCATCAGGAACTGGCCACAGCTACAGCTTCTCCTTTTCCTTTAAAAAAGCTCCCACAATCCAAAGAAAACAACAAAGCTCCAGCAGTATAAATTCCATTCCCAAATATGAGGTGTTAAGTGCCTCAAGGATCCTTCTTAGGAGTAAATGAAAGTAATTTTCCAAAGGGAAAGCAATATTGTTGTTGTTTAAAAGGCAGAAAAATATTCCCATATATCTAGCCAAAGATTCAGCATCCAACTGAAATGACACATGCTATAAAGGAGGAAAAGCCACACCAGCTGGCAGTATGCAAAATGTGGTTTGGGATGCCTTAGAAGCATTAAAGAAACTCTTTCAAAAGATAGAGTATTTCTGCTGATAAGCTCGAGCTTTCCTTTCAGAAAAAGCAGAGACCTGCCCATCAGATTCTGTACCACTGTAGCCCTTCACAAATACAGGGCATCTTTCACTTCACAGAACTGAGCAGCACCTTCTTCTGAAACCACTCAAACCATGTTCTGTGCAAATAATTTTAACACAGCCTTATGTTTCAGAAACTGAAAAAACATCACTGAATAACCTTTTGTATTTTAGGCTACCCAGTCACATCTGAGGTAATCAACGGAACAAAAACATGCCAATTCCACTTTGATTACCCCTTGGTTATCACTTTGGTCTGAGCTTGCCTGCCATCCTGAATCAGGCAATTTAAGCCAAATTGGCATGAAATGATTAACCATTGTAAAGTACTGGCTGATGATAACAACTGGACCACAGTGGAATTATGCAGTTAAACCAGAATGATTTCCAGACCCTGAAGGAACAGGGATGGTGCAAGCACAGTTCCTATTCAACAACACTCCTCTTTAAAAGAGGTTTTATTTTAAATTGTAACTATGGATAGAGAAGGTTTTTTAGCTCTTTATTTCCAGTGAATAGCTAAGTTATAATTGGAATAGAGATTCTTATGACTAATGCAACCTGACCTGTGACTGTACCTGTAACATGACTGCACTGCCAAAAGTTAGTCATTGTTAGGTTAAAGCTGAAACAAGGTACACTTCATTACACACTTACTTTAACAAAAAAAAATCTGTAAAACACAAGAAAACATGGATCCTTCCCAGTTTTCTTCTACATGTCTGTGGTAGATATCAGGAGATGCTCATCTTTGGATTCCCTTCCTCTTTGAATTCTTGGCAGATGGAGGGTTAGCACACCACCTGTTGTGCAGAACCTATTGTGTGATATGAACCCTTGGGTAGGGTCATATTTCTAGCTGACAAGACTTTAAAAAATAAATAAAACTGTGATTTGCTTTGGTAACCCTGAGGACAGATCCAGCAAAGGCACTGAAGAGCAGTGACCCACAGGCAACAGGTTATCACTTCTCCCTAAGCTCCTCTATTTGCCCATCATCCCATGACTCACATCCAAAAAACCACTGAAGACAAATGAGATTTACTGGAGACCCCTGAAAGCGTATTCTTTTAAGAACTAAGAGTAGCGAGTGTACTCCAGCCATGGGCTTGTAGGGAGTTGCTACTGACTAGCTCTTTCAAGGTTATCTGTCTGACTATAGTTTGCTTCATCTGAGACGTGGAAAACCTGTGCAGACAGCTCCTGAGCAATGCACAACAAAATGCAAGTCGGCACTTCACTCTTGAGAATGGGAAATATGACTCTGTGCTACAGAGACAGTGTGGTATAGTCCCTGCCACCCCATGCCCTCACAAGACTCTCTTTTTGAAAAATTATGCAAAAGCAGCTCCTCTCTGAAAGGAAATCAAGCAATTTATAGCTGATTTATCTCTGCCACAGACCACTTATCTGGAGTGTGTGTTTTCTTTCTTGAGAGATTGAACAGGATGAGGATATTGAAGGGTTCTAAAAAAAAATTCAAGCTAAAGTCATCAGCCTTCAGAGACAGCCAAAATAGTCATCAGTGTGTACAGCAGCATGAAAGAATCGGAGAACCCCAGGCAGGCAGCACACCCATACGCTTCCATTCAGCCTTCCAACTTCCCCTGGAGGAAACCACAAAAACACTGCTTCAGCTACTAGACAAATATTCCTGCACTTGAGGAAAGGATGAATGGAAACAGAGGAACAACTTGAACTGTTGCTGCAGCAGCACATGGATGCTACACTCAAACCCCAACTGCCTGAACAAGAGCTTGATCAGTCCTACTATCCCAGCTATGACAAAATAAGAGACTGGAAGATAGTCTGTCACTGGGAGATTTTTTCATATGAAAGAAGCAGTAGCTCACTTATATAAATTTCCAGTTGACAGTGTGAGGTCCACCACAGACAGCAAAGCTCTTCCAATACCCTGATGTGGCCAGGCCATAGTCGATCCAGGGGAATGATCCCTCCTGGGTCTGAGCATTTGTCTCTTACCTACACACCAGCGGCATTTTTACCAACTGCAAAGGCCCCACATTTTGCTTTGAACCTTTCCTCTTCCCGACAGTGAAGCACAGAAGACATGAAGCTTGGCTATTCTAACACAAAATGCTGCGATGCAAGTTCAAGACCAAGGTCTGAGTCACCTTGATTCCCTCTAGGGCCTCCCCCCACCACTCAGCCCAAGGGGCTCAGCTCTGAGCCTTCAGTCACTGCTCAGCTGCTGTAAAGGTGTGCTGGTCTCCAGCTCCTATCTGTGCCAGGTAATGGACCCTGTGAATCTGGACTCTGCTCTGCATGCCAACTTCCCAACCTGACCTCAGACCTGCCTCACTCACTACCATGGATGTGCCTGGTGTCACTGGACGTGGTTCTGATCCTGACTTGTGTTCTCAGTTTGACTTTGGACAAGTCTCATTACCATGGACATATCTAATGATCTGGACTCCCAGCTGACCTTGACTACCACCCCCAACCTGGCCCCGCTTGCCTTGCTGGAGGGTAAAGAGGAGATGCACCTTGGCCAGCCAGACCCCTGCCCTGCCCACCATGTTATGGTACTCAGGTGCTGGAGCACAGCCAGCCTTTATTGCATCCCAACAGTCGTGACAGAGGTGACGTATCCTGAATTCCTCTATTACATGAACAAAACAAGCCCAAGTTGTGCGTTAAAAAAGAACTGGGTAAAACAGATGTTCACATGGCAGAAGGTGAGGAAGAAAACCTCTAGTACGCTCCAGATATGACTTTTGCAGTAGAAGGAAATTCTCAAATGACTCTGCTCTGCGAAGTTTCTGTGCTGCACCTCTCATGTAGTCCTGGCTTGTAGGGAGCTGGCAGGGAGGCAGTGAGACACCTAAAGCCAAGACACAGTCTGCTGCCAGAGAAAACTACCTCACCTTGGAGACAATGGAGCTTCCTTAGATAACTCTTGTTGTATCTGTAACTTTGCTGAACTTCAGAAAATGTTCCTTTTTGTGAAGAGCAGTAGCTTGGCAGCTGACGGAGGTTCCAGCTGTGTAGGTCTCTGTTAAAGTAACTGCACAAGCTGGGACTCATTAGCTAGATGTACAAAAATATGACCAAAAACAGAGAGCATAACAGCCTTCCTTCTCTCAAAAAAAAAAAAAGCGCTCTATCAGCACAGACCTACAAACTGCACAGTTTGCGTAACTGTGGAACTGGGAAGACACTGAACCAGTGCAGGCCAACCCTACTTCAGAGGACCTAAGGTCAACTTAAGAACTGAATGAGGGAAGCTGGGACTCTGGGGTAAGGCTTTGCTGGGTCCACAGCAGAGCATACAGACATAAGGATATTCATCCCACGACCATACATATGGAAGGGAGTATCAGTGTACTTTCATTTTCTTCCTAAAACATGCCCTCTTCATTTGTTACTACTGTGCACTTCATACTCCCTGGAGTATGACACACATACAACTTGTGAGCCCTGGGAGGACCATCTCTGATTATTCAGGTCTTCAAATGGGGGCTTTCCAAGTTGTGGTTGATTGACATGTTTAATGTGCTTCTCTCCACCAGAGACTATTACCTGATTTCATAAACTCCAGTGCCATCTGTCCTCCTGTCTGTGGAGTAAAGTGCTTGTTTTGATTGCAGTCGCTCACATGCCTGGCCTCATTTACTGGACAGGCTTCCCTTCTTGGACCTGCTGCCTTCTGAGCAGAACATCACCCTGACAGATCACACCACCAAATGGGACCACAAAAGGAGCATTGCATTCAGAGTAGGTAGCATCTATCTCTAGATCACTATAGGTATTCCACTCCTCTCCCAACAGTAACAGATTCCTCACATGTTCACTAACACTGACTTGTAAGTAGGCAAAAGATGCAAAGATTGAAACATAAGCCTCAAAAGAGTGTATAAAATTATACTGGGAACTGCATTCCACACACAGAGAGCACCCAAGGCTCTGGATACAGCTTCCATCAAAACAGGTATCTGGCAGCCCAAGGAAACATGCTCAAGTATTGAAGTTCCCACCAAAAAGTAGAAAGGGGTTTTGAAAATACACTTCTGCACACAGACAGCAGAGAACAGCAGGAAAGAATTCAATCACTTTCAAGCAGAAAATAAGAAATTCATCGCCCATCAGTTTCTTACTTGTGTGTAATTACTGAGCATTACAATAACTTCAATGCATTGCTTATTATGCTAATCTTAATTAGCTTGCTGTTTCTTTGCACACCCTTCCATCTGTCATTTTTGTTGGCTGTCTCCCCTCTGATACTTTGTCTGCAAACTCTTCTGAGTTAAGGACTGATTTTCAGTTAAAGGAGTAGAAAGCCTGGTCTGAGGAGGACTTGGTATTTGGGATTTTCAAATTAACTGATTTGCTGGCCTCAAAGATATCTCAGGTTATTTTTGGTTTGCTGTTGAATTAATCTGCACCTTGAAACAAGTGATACTAAACTGAAAAGGACTCTCTACAATTGCCAGTAAAAATATATCAGCAAACAGCAGTGACAGAATCAAATCTATAACATCATTTCTCTTTCCTTTAACTCTTCCTCTCCCCTTGCTTTTAAATATTTATTTAGTGATAGGAGTGAAAATCTGTCTTCTGTTTGATTTCTCCAAAAATCCAACACTTCCTAACAATCAAAGAACCTGTGAGCAGCAGATGTATAGGCTGTTACGATCATGGCAAAATAAACACCCCAATTCAGAGGCTCCTTTAGAAAACAGGGGCTTCTCTTTTGGTCTTTCATAACTTTGCTCCCTGAATACAGCTTAAATGAGTAAGGTAATTTCCCTGAGGTAGCACTAATTACTTCAGGGTGTCATCCCAATGCTGAGACCTGGAAACCTCCTCCCAGAAAAAGATGTCCAAATCCCCTGCATCAGGACATTCAGAGTCCCTAAAGACTAAATATCTGTTAAATAATAAGCGTGTGTCTTAGCTTGATGGACCTTCTGTTTCTATAATGATCTGAAGGGGATTTATGTTCACAACTACAGAGATGCAAGAGTGTCAGGACAGTAGTGTCCATCAACTTGAGAAAAGTACCAAAATTGTGAAGGAGATTTCATTACTAGTTTCTATCTTAATACAGCAAAACACTAAGCCACAGTCTAAACTAAACCTTTTTTAGGAAAAAGCCTTCACCCACACCTTTTCCAAAAGAAAACTCCAGGAAAGAAAACATAAATGAGAGTTCATTTGACCTACATTGACGTTGTTTGTGAGAACACAAACTCATTCCTGACCAGCTCGAGCAAACACTGCTTAAGAGGCGGTTTGGATGGTGCAAGAGGCGCAGATCCTGTCTGTGTTATGTCCAAATGCTGATGGACAAGCGGCCAACCAGCTCCCAAGTTCAGAGTCTAGGGAAACACAGGATGTAAAATTTAAACAAATACTTCCTCTCCATATCTACCACACAGCATACTGCCATCATTTGCACAGTTCTAGTGTTGAGTTGGCTCAATCCACACTAGGTTCACAGCCCTGCCTTTCCCTCAGCTCCTGTGAAATTTTCAGAAGCAACTTGCTAAATCAGTAGAGAAAAATCCCCGAACTTCTGTTACCACAGACACGCTGAATGAGCACTTGTTATTAGTTTCAGGGAGTTCTGGATCCAAGTTCGCTGCCAACGAGACACAAGCGCCTCTCTGCTCACAATGCAGCAGAAGGGTCATGCCAAGACTCAGACCCAGAAGCCACCTGGACTTTCCAGCTGTGTCATATCTCTGCTAGGATCACAAACAAAACCCTTCATATCAAAGGAGCCTCGGATTCATGGAGCTTGAAATCCAGGCTGAAATTGAGATTTTACCTTTCAGCTCCATCTTGAATCAGCAATGCAGCAGCTAAGCCTTGGCAAAATGCAGTAGGAGTGAAAAAAACCACAGCACAGTCTCCTGCTGTGCTTACTGTCAGCTTAGCCACTGGCCACAGATGCTCATTCTCCAGAAGAACAAGACTTCATGAGGCACAGAAGTGTCAGCCCCTGTGACAGGACCAAGAAGACAACATGGAGGAAGGAGCACATTGTTCAACACATGCAAATTTTACGCTCTGCTCTGGTAAGACACACCCTTTCCCTTATTTCCTGAAGTGGGCCAATGCTGAACTCTGTGAGCACCAATGAGCCCACCACTGGAGCAATCAGTTTATAGAGAAGAGTCAGCATAGAGCCTGCATTCATTCTCTTATTGCTTAGTTTACAACTCAGTGATGGGCTTTTTCTCCACTGACAGTTCAGAAATATCGTTTTGAGACTGGAAAAATCATGCTACATTTCGCCTGTCTCTAACAGCAACACAGGTAATAAAGACTCTGAATTGCATATTCAGGACTGTGCCTAGGAGTTCAAGTATCAGGAGCTCTAGGCAGAAAACACTGCAGGGCACTCTTCCATAGTTTTATAAGGTCTGCAGGGAGAAGCAGCATAAAGATTTTTATATGTCAAAATAATCAAATGTCTTGAAAATACATTAGGGAACCATTCTGGAATCAGAATGGAGTTATTTTTACTTAGTTGCTTCCATGATCAAAACCGCACTTTAAAAAATATATTCCCTGGCTCTAAAAATCCTTGAAATATAGCAAGTAACTCATCAGAGACAGCAGCACTAAAGGGAGTCTGTACCAGTATCTAAATATCTGGACAAAAAGTCAGTAAATACAAAAATTAACACAACTCTGCAATAACAGGAAGCACTAGCAGGTGGGGAAACTGGCCAAAGCCAGTGTTTGGACACAGCATATTTGCCTCTAAGGCTGCTTTTTCAGCCAGGCTGCCCAGGCAGCAGATTGCTGTCACTGTCACCCACAGTGCAGCCCCATGCCTTCAAATCCACTCTGGTCCAGGTTGGAGACTAAGAGGTTGCCTTTGCCAGCATCACAGCAATTTCAAAGGTAAATTGTCATTACTAATGACCCCAACTGACTTGTTTTACAGGTAAGTTAATACTTTTTCCTCACTTTCATATTTTTCTCTATAGGAATGAATTTAAGTGCTCTGCAAAGTTTGAGACCAGAGTGTCCATACTAAGGCAGAACATAGAGAAGTGTTTTCGTGGGTCTGTAAATACAACCCTGCAGACAACACTCAGCGCAGATTCACAGCCCTTCCTACCACTTCAGGTTCTTTGGAGCAGAGACTCAGAGTCAGACCAAACTGTCAAAAAATGTAAGGAAAGAGCAGGAAAATGACGCAAGGAGTGGTGTGAGGCCAAGCACTCCTTAGAGCCTTTGGGATCGATGTCAGTGCTTAGATCTCTAATGTAAGCAGCTCAGCTGTGCTGTGGTTATTTTACTTACATCCAACAGCAAACATGAAACAAGTACCTGCCTTTTCATCACACTCAAAACCTGTATGAAAACTATCTTTGAAACATGCTCCCTGTTTGATACTTAGGCAAGCTATTTCATCTCACAGGACTCAGTGAAAACCCAAGTCTGTGAGCAAGCCAGCAGTCCAAGGGTCCATCTCCTGAGCAGGCACTGCTGGCATGCTGATCCTCCTAAACATTTTGGCTCTTGGGTGCTATGCAGGGAAAGCTCTATTAGCCTGAGGGCACAGCAGGGTGAACAGACCTGGGAACTCTCCCAAGAACTACTAGAGTTTACCCTCCTTCTCCTCTTCCCACCCCACCTTTTTCATGTTTGCCTAGACATGTTGTATTGAGTTTGCGTGGCAAGGTATTGATATTGAGGGACTACAGGGCTTTTGTGAGAAGCTGCTGGTAGATTCTTCCATGTCCAACAGTCAACGTCAGACAGCTCCATGATGGACCTGCCACTGGCCACCTGCCATTGATGATGGCACTGCCTCTGGGATATCAGATTTAAGAAGAGGGAAAAAACCCTTTGCCATGGGACCCAAAGAGAGAAGTGAGAATACGGGAGAGGAAGAGCCCTGCAGGCAACAAGGTCAGTTGCAGAAGGACGGGCAAGAGGTGCTCCAGGCACTGGAGCAGAGATTCCCCTGCAGCCCCTGGTGCAGACCATGGTGAGGCAGCTGTGCCCCTGCAGCCTGTGGATGTCCACGATAGAGTAGATACCCACCTGCAGCCCATGGAGGACCCCACACCACAGCAGGTGCCCCAAGAAGGTTGTGACTCTGCAGGAAGCCTGCACTGGAGCAGGTTCCTGGCCTGTGGACCGAAGGAGAGAGCAGTCGACGCCGGAGCAGGTTTTCTGGCAGAACTTCTGACCCTATGGGGGACCCATGCTGGAGCAGGGGAAGAGTATGAGGACTCCTCCCTCTGAGGAGGAAGAAGCAGCAGAGATAATGTGTGAGGAACTGACCACAGCCCCCATTCCCTGTGTCACTGGAGGGAAGGATGCAGAGAAAACTGGGAGTAAAGTCAAGCCCAGGAAGAAGGGATGGATGGGGGGAAGGTGTTTTAAAGATTTGAGTTTATTTCATATTACCCTACTCTGATTTGATTGACAATAAATTAAACTAATTTCCCCAAGTTGAGCCTGTTTTGCCTCTGACAGTAGTTGGTGAGTGATCTCTCCCTGTCCTTACCTCAGCCCACCAGCCTTTTGTTACATTTTCTCTCCCCTGTCCATCTGTGGAGTGATAGAGCAGCTTGGTGGGCCCCTGACATCCAGCCAAAGTCAGCTCACCACAGGTGTGAAGATACACCAAGATCATGCCTTGCATATTTTAAAGGAATTACTTTCCTATTTCAAAATATATTCCTACTGTCAGAGAGCACATACATATCACAGCTGGCAATAGCTCCTTTGCATGTAAGTCTTCAATCAGACTGATAAACATGTACACGGGGCAGCTGAAAACACCCTGGCAGGTACATAGGAAGCCTGACAGGATAACCACTCCTCTGCCTATATGCACTAAGCCACTGGGTAAATAACTCTTCAAGCTTGTGGACTTTTTTTCTTTCTAAATACATTCTATTTACTTTATCATCTGTAATGACTTCTCTCTGAAATCATTAAGCTCTATCACGTGGAACCATACTTAGATGGGATTACACTTACACTCATAACAAGAAATAAGATGGCATCACCCGCCTAACACTGTCACTTGGCATGAAGTATTCTCTTTTGCTCAAATAATGGCTAAATTCCAACTCTTGCTCCTGCAGCCAATAATACCTTAATCTACAAGCTATGCCATATTCCTGGGGTCTGGCACAGAGCAAACTGATATTCGTTACATTATTTACAATTAATACTCTGAAAACGGGCACTTTATGTCCTGAAGTGCAAAGAGGGATTTAAAACCACCTATTTTTTTGTGCCTAAATGGAGATGTTCTTACACAGTCTCTTCCTCAAGAGGTGAGAGGTCAATATTTTACTCCAAAATGGATGCATCAAGTCAGAACAAGCTTCTATTGAGAACATCAGTGAACCTCTAACTATATATTCTACACCAGAGGACAGAGAAAAAGCAAGGACAGAGAACACTTCCCCAGAGCCCTGCCTCAGGCTCCAGCTCTTGGGCACTTCCTGAGTTTGAAGTGTCTTATGTCATAGACTTCAATGGGTTTTATTCCCAGTTTTCTCCTTTTTGAACTCATGCTGCCCACAGTGTGCTCTGTGATAACAACATCCACACACTTAGCCATATATTCTTCAAGAAACCATTCCTTATTCACCCTTTTCCATGCAACCCCTAATTTTATGCTTATAAAATCTGTCAAGTCCATCCTCAAGTTCCTAGACTGAAGAGATCTACTCTATTTAACTACCTCTCATGCAGAAGTCACTCCCTCTCTCTGATCCTCCCATCTCCCTTCTCTGCATGTTTTACAGTTGTTCAAGGCTTTTTTGAGGTGAGAGACATCAGAACTTTACACAACATTCAAGATATAAGTGTCTTATTTTTGAGACATCCATATCCTTCAGAGGAGGCTCACAGGTTAAGCACAACAGAAAAGAAATATCCAAAAATCACTTGTGTTTTCAGAAGTCTTGGCCTTTAATTCAACTGTATTTATAGAAAGACACCTTTTTTTCTCACTGCTAGCTTTACTATCTTTTTAGATAGGGAAAATTCAAAGTAGACAAGTAATTCACTTATTCTTTTAACTTATCTCTGACAGGGATGAACACTTCAGAGAAGGTGAAGTAAATTGTAGAGCACAGAGCAATAGGACATAATTTACAGAGAAAACATCTTCCAAATCCCATAAGTGTTTAAATTCTTAACACATTAGTATTACTTTTATTATGCGCAGGAAACTTGGGAACTGAAGAGACTCAAGAAATGCAAGTTTTCTTAATGCCAAAGCCTTTGGAAAAAGAAAAGGAACAGAAGATCCCAAACTGCTTTTCTATCTTCATTAAGATAACAAGCACAAGTAGGTTAATTTCCAAGTATTTTCCTTTGTCATTGAAAAAGTGATCTTTGCTGGACATCACCTGTTCTCACTTTATGGGAAATGGAAAACAGAAATATGTGATATCATGTGACATCATTCTGTCCGACATTTACCACACCTTCTTTGATTAAACTATGCTAAGTTCTTCACAAGCCAAAATGTCTTTTGATCTCAATAATCTTCATTATTCATCAATAATACTCTTTTTTAACTAGATGGAAATGTCAGTTGTGCAGGACCAGTGATTCAGACTCAGCCTCCTTACAGCCAAGTAGCCAGAGATAGCTTTCAAGGCAGATAAATTTCAGGCTTGCTCTCACCACTATTCTCAGCAGCTCAATTACAAATGATGTTAATAGACAGGAAATTATAAATGACTTTCAGGAATTTCATCAACGTCAATCCAGTAGTGCATTTCAGAGACTATCTTTCCTCTGAAGTAGATTTCTGACTTTTTTGATTATATTTTTTCTGACCTTTCATTGCCTAGGAAGACCCTTTTGCGTTATGTCTTGGAAGCTGGTAACAGAAAGCACCTGATCACTGCATCATCACTGGGAAGACTGAAGGTATGTGAATACAAACATTGGCAAAATTCACCAGGAATAGAAACACAGCAAAAAAACCCCGAGTTATTTAAAATTAATAATAGGGAGCAGGATATATTGGGAGACTTGCAATTTAAAAAGCAATAGCTTGTTAAGTTGGCTTTAATACAGTTTAGTTCATTACTCATTACAGAGTGACAGGGAAAATAAAGCTGGAGGAATTGCTAATGATGCCAGAAGTCTGTAATATGCATTTTGTATTCCCAATCTCTAAAAACTAAAGACCAAAAAAAAAAAAAAAAAAATCCAAAAAATCTGTTCCTAGACCCCTGTTTTC